>JASANE010008458.1:0-55403 GCA_030248225.1 Trileptium ribeirensis
TAACGGAATAGGTACGTAATCGCCTTCATCGATCAATTCACAAAACTAGTTATTACCGCTGCTTTACCGGACCAAACCGCCAAGAGCGTAGCCAAGGTCTTCGTCGAAGACGTGGTGTGCCGCTATGGCGCACCCGAAGAACTAGTCTCAGACCGAGGCGGATGTTTCGTCTCCGAAGTAATGGAAGCCTTGTGCGCTAGACTACATACATTTAAACGCGAAACGCTCAGTTACAACCCAAATTCAAATGGAGAAATCGAACGTTTTAACCGTACCCTACTATTCCTCCTAAGAGTAGCATTACCTGAAAAGGACCATACTACATGGGACGAAGTCCTGCCGTATTGCATCATGTCCTACAATTCAGCAGTACACGCTTCCACGCACTACCCACCATTTATGCTCATGCACGGATTCCAACCCCGAGTCCCTGGTGGAATCGAAACACAAATCGACTGGGGACGCTACCCCGGAGCAGAAGCATATCGCGCCAACGTGCAACGTTGGTTAGCCACCATTAGGGATCGGGCCTATCGGTCCATGCAATCTGCTCGGGAATACCGAAAACGCTATTACAATCGTAAGATCAAGGTCCCGGACTACCGTATTAATGACCATGTATGGGTGTATCGATACTACACTACACCAGGATTATCGCGCAAACTAGAACGCCGATGGTGTGGACCATACCAGATTACCAAAATAATGCTCCCCTGCATTTGCGTTAAACTCCCCGGACAACCTAACGCGTCCGATCATGTGGTCCACATCAATCGTACCAAGCCATGCTATCGCCCGCTGAGTAGTTTCCCCGACATGGCTGATTTACTTAAGGCAGTCCCTCCCGCATATATTGAGGCTGCACTACAGGAACCCGGAGAAACTATCCTCGCTGACAAATATTTCACTAGGGAATTACAGGCTGCAGACCCAGAAGCAGTAGATCGGTTGCGTCAGGAGATTGATGGTGCATCCGACGTCGCTAGCATCGAGATTGGAGAACCTAACTTAGAATACACGCAAGCCCAGGCAGACATCCACCGCGCCGCAGTAGAACAGCTGACCATTCAAGCCCAAGACTCCTCCGGAGCTCCGCAACAAAATAGGCTTCCCCTCTGTGACCCTGACAGAACCCCGGACACCGAATGGCCCGCTATATCACAGGAACTCGCAACCCAGGACTCCGCTAAGTTACCTTACGCACTGGATAAACCACCAGGTACTTTCTCGCCTGAGTATGGACAACACACCGCCCCAGTAACTCTACAAGAACAGGAACGAGCCGCGCGGACTGACGAGGCTACAAAGCCTCTAAGGGTGAAACGCTCTGACAACGGACGCGCACTGCGACCATTCAATGTAAACGACTTAGGTCTTGTGGAATTACTCGCTTCACAGGACCCGGACGAAGACTCGCCTCACACTCCAGAACAAGCAGCATCCCCGACGTCAGCAGTCGAGCATGCAGTCCAAACTTCGCCCCTCACGCCTGCAAAACACCGAGCCGCAATCGCCACTCAAACATCTCGCAGTCCTCAGACACAACACTTAATGACTGAATCAGACCAGCCAGTAACACCATACTACACCTACTATGAACATTCAGCGTCTTACGAACAACCATATTCCATGCTTCGTCAGGCATATTCCGCCCCACCTACGCCACTTCCACATACTCCCCTAATGCAACCGGGATTCGAAGCCACTATAGAGGACTACGTCCCAGACGAATGGATCACACCATATTACACCCCTCCTAGACCACAACCCGCTGAATCCGTCCCAGTAACCAGCCAACCTCCATTGGAGCCCGCACCAACACCGAAACCTAAGCCTAAACCACGACGAAAGCCAACTAAGGTTCCCGCGCCGACTAGTGAACAAGCATCATCTATAAGCTCGGAGACCACCTCACCGGAAACAACCGATTTTCCGACACCGCCTCAACGGTGGATAATTCCACCCCTATTATCACCCTTGCAGGAACGGGGAACCAAAGATCCACAGGTACCATCCTTTGGTCGATGGACCACCCGAAGACAAAATGAACTAGCACAATGGGAATGGGAAATGCAGGAGATAAGAAGGAAAAGAGAGGAAGCCGCCCGTGCCCGAGGAGAAATACAGGATGCAACTGAATTAATGGAGTACTTAAGAGGATCCCCTATACAATACATTCCCTCGGAAGACCAAGTAGCTGCCGACGGGATTGTAGAAGAATTTATTGAAAGTTTAGCTCGACAACGAGAAGCAAGTAAACAACGTCGACCTTCCGAGTCTTCGGAAGCTGGTCGACCAAAACGATCACGACCACGGACTACAGACAAGGACGAAGAGACAATATCAACCATTGGCGAATCAATCAAAGGCTCCTCTACCGGGAGGAAGGGAAGAGCGCCGCCGCGTAGCGCTCCCTCCACCCTTAAGGGAGTTCTAACACGACCATCACGCGCCAAACCACGTAGACAAACCCCCGCTAGGGCCCAATCACAAATTAGTTGGGAAGACGAGGAGGATGAGATACCTCTTAGTCAACTTTTACCGGGACCTCGGCGAAGGCCCCACTTTGAACTCGATCCTCCAACAGAGGAGAGCGAGGGATCTCCTGAGATGGGACCCTCTGCGCCCGAGGTTAAAGAGAGGGAAGAACCCCCGAACCTACTCGCCGACAGCCACATAGGCAAGCCAGGGACCGTTGTCGTTGGTATGAAGAATACATACCATACGGAGAAGAAGCCCGAGTCGTAATACCACGTTTGGACACCCGACGATTGGAACCTAAAATTACGACACCAGCTCGACGGACTATACCCCTCGCTCCACCGACTCGACATCGTGACCCTGTTATGCCGATGGATTACCCATCTGGTAGTGCTCGTGCACGGCACGACATGTTCGAACCTTTTAGGGACATCTTTGACGAACAAGACATCGAGGACATGCTATCCGCACATCCGGACTTGGAACCTGACGAGGACAGTGGACAAAGACAATTACGACCTGAGGATGTCGGACTGGAAGTGGTCCGACCTCCTAGACAACCGCCTCGCGAGCGACGGTTGTAGCGCTTAGATCACCCAGGAAACTCTCCCAGAAAGCTCGAGCTCCCGCTACCAATTCCCCTCAAGAACCGCCACTAAAGGCGATGAATACTATTTTAGGAATCACCAATTCAAAGGACTCAACGACATGGAACAAATTCCACAACCTCCTGTGCCGTACTACACCATCAACTATGGTGCTCCAATCGAAACGTTCCTGTCCAAAGGCACACACTGGCCGGAACTCTCAAACATGGCTCCGTTAGGCCAAACCGTCACTCAATATCCCATCGAGTATGCCTCAACGGAGCAAGGATACCAGCTCGTCGTCACTTATTTATTCGACGAGGAGCAAGCAAAACAAGACATTTCGGACCTGAAATACTGTACTGTGTGACTTTCGTGACTCGGTGTGCCTATTTTTCCGCCCCACCGTGTCAAAACCTGTCTTTTATAGCATCCTCCGACGCCCTAAATTGCTTGACCACCACATTAACAATTGGTTTTTTTCGGTTACCATCGGACCAGTGTTTGTGAGTATGCGTGTTTTTTAGTAATCCGCCCGTTTGGACATCCGACGAGGCCATGCGGGTCTCGATCTGCCCAGTCATTCCGCTGCCATGCGCCTTATTTCTCTGTTTTATAATGTACTACGAAAATTCCACATAAAATGCCGTCTGCTTGTACCACCTCCGTATTTGACTCTTGACCCTAAACGGGTTCAAGCGACCCCTCATTTTCTTCGCCTGCTCCTGGCGAGTACAACGATATCCGGCGGGTCTTTGTCCGACTTCGCGTTAGCCCCTTATGACCGATAATGTGCCCCCCCCCAATTTGGCATGCTGACTGCAAGTGGGTACTGACCGACCGAAAATTTAACCCCAACTCGAAAGTAGGCATAATGCCCCTCATTGCATTCGCCGCGTCGAGACATCTTCAAAGATGCCCGGCGGGTCTCCATCCGTCGCCCCGTTAACCCGGGACGGCCGAAAATGTGCCCCCACCTTTACCGACACTCTCTTTATTAGGTGTGATTTTAGTGCCCCCCTAACCGCTGCCGATAAGGTAGGGAAAACACCCCTCGTTTGAATCGCCTTCACAAGACGAGTTCAACGATGCCCGGCGGGCGTCGCTCCGCCCAACCGTTGGAGCGGGAAAGCCCGCTGAAACCCTGTATGCTAATACATGTCGGAACCCAAAACTGGGTCCCGACCCGCCACTGCGTCTACCCCCCTCATGTTTGGTATCGTTCGGCCCCGTTCTTCGTCCTGGGACCGAATTTCGCCCCAGCCCCTCGAAATTCCCTCGGGAACCCCCTGTCCCGACTCCCTTCCCATGCCCTTTCTTTTCCGTTTTCCTTTTTCTTTTTCACTCTCTCTAACCGACTTCTTTTGGTCGGTTGTCGTTGCTGCTGTCGCCGTGACTGTATATGTGTATATATGTGTGTGTGTTGCTGTGCTGTTGTGTTGATATTGTTGTTGTTGTTGTTGTTGTTGTTGTTGTGGTTCTGCGTGTTTCTAGTGTGAACTTGAGCGACCTTTCTGTCGCTCAGGTCGCCTGTGTGTCTCATGTGTAAGGTGTGCTCATGAGTAGTGTATGATATGTGTATGTGTGTATATATGGATAAAATATGTATAAATATATATATATATGTATGTAATACGTAGGACAATACAAAAAACAGGACAGACGAGGACCGACATGTAAAATTCTATTAAATTTCTACGTTTTACGGAAGGACTGGACACATAGGATTAGGAGAGACGGGGGGTAGGTTTAGCGCCCTCCCATGGGTCCTGGGAGTTCCTGAATAGGACCCCCGATAGGTTAACAGATACATCGGAATGGGCTGCACCCACGACCGCGAAATCAGCTCATTCCCCTCTTAGGCTCCCCCCCTTCGGGACGTCCGAAGACGTCATGTCGGGATATTTGAAATTTAGCTAGGAAAGCCATTAGCTTGGAATGATAGGAATGTTTGGCTTTATCTTGTAAGCCAACATATAAACGTGCAATGTTAGCACGTTTATCCATGGATAGGGTGGTAAAATTTAGCCCCAGATGCCCTCCAAATAAGCTTAATTAAGTGATGGATGAGGCAGCTAACTCGCTAAATAGCAGAAATTTGGCTTCAAATCGGCGAGTTAGCTGGGGGAAAATTTGATGAATGAGGGCAAGGAGGCGAAAAAGACAGATTCCAGCTTACTTCGAGCGTATTTACGTACCAAACTTGGGTTTGAAATTTTAAATCTGACGGGTGATTTAATCGATTTCGTGGGACATCTGGGGGTAACGACCAAGCTAGATTATGCAAGGGGTTTACAAGATCTGAGTAATGGGTTTTGGATAAGTTTCTGACATGAACTTTGGGGGTACAGATGGGCTAAAATCGGAGATTTTGGAAGAAAACTCGCAGATGGTCGACCTCCGAGTAATCGGAGGGTTCAAATTTGATGTCGGCGATTTCGATTGACGCCGACTCTCTCTAACAGGGTCCCAGGGTTTACGATAGCTGTCAAAAATGAAATTTGGGGAATTTTCCGATTGGGCGCCCGGGCTTGACCTCAAAAAAGTGGGCGTCAAAAGAACGTCGCCGATTGGATGGCGACAAAATCGCCATGCTTCAACATAGCAGAAAACTTTGAAGCGACGACTACCGCGTCGTCTCTTCGAATCAGTTCGACTTCGGCAGCGCGGAGTTCGGTCGACTCTACTGACCGGCTCCGACGCTTATATTTTGTCGTATTTATTTCGCAACGAGTTTGCTTTCCCGTGCTTTCTTTCGTGTGTTTTCGATTGGCGTTTGGAATGGAATTCGGCCGACGGAGGACCCGCGTAGACGCCTTCTGTCTCGCGGAAGGGGACTGGCTGTTGCCGTCCCGGACCGAATATTGTAAGTGAGGAGGAGAACCAGGCGTATGGGGGTTTATTTTCCCCAGGTGAAAATGTAACAGATCCTTGTTATTTGAGTAGTGGTCGCGCAAGCTTATCATCGACAGCTTGACCAGACGCCCGTCGGAGGACGTCTTAGTTTTACACGTCAGCGGACCCCACTTTTGCATGTTCCTTGACAAACCTCCTATAGTCGAGTTCCGTTTCGGACAGGTTGAGTGATTGCACGGGGGGGTGCTAAGTTGTGAACACGAAAGTCGAAGTAGTTCTGATTCCCCGTGGTCATAGGCAAACCAACCACAAATGGACGCCTCTCGTCCATGCTTTTACATGATTTATTTCTCTAGAGTTAGGACTCGTGAAATTTTCCTGAGCTGACCACGGTAAAAGTTCATTACAAAACCATAGGGACTTGCAGTTTTCCTTGTTTCTGCTCATATTTATGGTTCATAAATTTTCAGCTTAATGGACTGTTCGACGCTCATGCCGCTGCTTGAGCTCGGACTGATTTCGCAGTTAGGGACAGAGGACTAGCCTCTGTCGGGCTTTAGGAAGCCCTCAAAATTTCGTTTATCAGCTTGAGCTAAGCAAATTTGGGGATTACAAAAAGACTGAACAAATTCTAGGTGACTTCAGCGTGAGCATAAGGTATTGGCACTCCGCAAGGAGCGAGTTTAATACGGCGTTTACACGATTTTGCAAGTATTTGATTTGTTCACCATTAGGACGGTTAATACCAGCTTTACATAAGGATTAACTCCCGACTTCGTGAGTCTTCGAGAGCCCCTCACGACCGAATTTACTAGGCGCTCGCTCCGCGAGATTTGCTTCGAAATCGGCTCGGCCCGATTGCTAAATTTACTAACGTTGAACATAAAACGCTTACGTGGTTAAGCCTAATGGTAGGACGTCGGATACTACCTGCTCCCAAAAGGAACCAACGGCCTGGAAAAATGCCCAAAATCGGCCACCAGAAACTCTTTCAAAAGCACGTTAGGGTGCTCAGAGTTCAAAACGAAATTACCATACTCTCATTTCACTAAAGGAAAATCGCGACCTTTCGCGAATCGTTTTGACCCCAAACCGAGTAAGTGCAAAACCCCGTTTTCTCTTCAGAGCGACTTGATCGCTGAGTTTAACTTTTTCTTGATTTTAGCTCGGTTTGCCCGTTAGGCTATGTACTATGTAGGCCCTTGCTTTTAAGTTCACTGTTTCTCTCTCTCCTTTCTCAGTTTCCCTTGATAGGTTTCGATCCTGCACGGGGAATTTAAGCCCGCTGCAGAAATTTCAGTATTGACCACTCGACTATCGAGTTCTGAGGAAATTCACTAAAATCTTGGTGTTAACTCGACTGCACAATTTCGCTCGTGCAGTCGAGACGCTGTAGATTTTCGATGCGTACAGTGTACTAAAATCTTAGATTGACCACGATAGAGAGAGGATGGCAAAGAGAACAGCAACAAGGGAAACAAAAGACACAAAGCAAAGAAAAAAAAGCGACAAAGGAAACAAGGGAAACGAAACAAGGAGAGAGGGAAAAGAAAGAAACAACCCAGAGGAACGCCAACCAAAAGGGACGCGGACGCGTCTGCCCCATGCGCCGACATTAAAGCACAACCCCAGAGTGCCAACCTAGATAAAACCATAGGGTAGGCGTAATGCCCCGCTCTAAAATTGTCAGGACTGCTACATTGGTCGCCGATAAGTCTGTAAGAATGTCCAGTGCCGATATATGCACCTATTCAGCTCGTCGACAAGTCACTAGGGACAACTCCGCCAAGTGAACCAAACGTCGCCCCGGACAAGTAGTGTATGCTCTAACACTTACTCTACCACCCTCAAAATCGCCCCCCCCCACCGTCACGTAGTAACCCCTCGCGGGTGCCTAGAACTCGCGACAAGCGGGCTTTGTTTAGGACACTGAGAGAAGCGGTTTTCACTTAGTGTAAGGTCGGTCTTAAGGACAGAACGTTGCTAGGCATTCGATAGGGACGATAGGTAGGATTTGTTGGGTTTAGAATGCACACCTGCCGGGACTGTCATACTATGATCAACCATAGTGGTAGTTTGTCTACGCCATGATCGTAATTATTGTTCGCTCGCTTGTACCATGACTGCGTAACTATCCATAGCCATGCATCGAACTGTACCATACTTGATATGTTTAATGTAACCATGTTCTGATCTGTACCATAAAATACCGTTTTCGCCGTACTATTATTTGGGCCCTTGCTGTGAAGGAGACTCAGTCGTGCGCCCTAACCCGCGTGACCGAAATCGTACAACGCCGACCCTGCTCGTCTCCGGTATTAGAGCGGCACGCCTGGTATCCGTCGTTGTGGCTAGGCAGATCTATGACGGACTTAGGACGTCGCTCGACCTTTTGCTACCCCTCATGCTCCCTTCAAAACGTATAGCGCCGCGCGTTATTAAGAGCGAACTTCGAAGCACGCCAGGACACGTAACCCGAGCGATGGCTGACCCAGTTGGACGAGTCGGGTATAGATTCTGGTCCGGTATTTCCGGGGACACATTCGCTCGCACTGTCCCGCTCCCCCCTCTGGACGCGGATCGGCAAACGAACGGACACGACTGTTCTCACCTTCATTGGCTTAAGGGATTATCTAATTGCCCGTATACGTTTTGATAGTGTTGTGTACGTTATGAATAAAATCTTGAAACTCAAACAATTTGTCCCGTGTTATTTGACTCCCAGCGTAGTAAGGACGTCCAAATGGACGGGCCGACCCTTCCTGCCATGGCTTGCGGACGAAACTACCCCAAGCCCTGACACGAGCGGTCCGCCGCCAATATTGATCGGTTCGCGTAATAGTACTATTGCGAGAATGGTCCACCAATTTAGTGACTTCACAGTCACGCTCACACGAAAGATAAAATTTACTAGGAAAACTTTATCACTAGACATTAATACGGTCAAATTACCACATTACAGAATAGATAGCCCGACGTTAAACCTTCAGGGCATGTCGGAACCCTGTGGGGGCCACATGGCTACAACGGACAAAGTGTTCGGCTAAGGATAGTGCAGCAGAACTCAAAAATTTGCCTAGCAAAACTAAACTTATCACGCCTTTTACTTTGGTTTGCTCTAGAATAAACAACTTCCTTTAGCTTAGGACAGGGAATATCGGTTTGACATTATGACCTGCGAGCAGGTTTCGGTGTCAACCTCCCTGGGGGACCTCAGCAATCATACCAGAAAGCTAGACACGTGCGCAACCAATCGGGCGGGGTCCGAACACACCCCGTGAAGCGCGCCTGCGGCCTGCTAAGCTCCGTAACTTCTTGGGTCTGACCAAGGAAAGTGGGTAAAATTCAGAATTTAGGGTCCGCCCTTGAGGTTACGATAGCCGGGGTCGTATGGGCATGGTGTTAGAAGTTGCGCCATGCGGCTGCGTCACCGTTATTACATATGTAACTATCAATGTTTTGGATATTTTTACTGTAACAACGTATATACATTCTAAATTAAAACCATATGGTTTAGAATTTTTTACTAATTATTGCTAATGTTGTTATACTTTTGCAACTCATAAATCGTATCCACGATTACTACTTCATAAAAAAACTACCGTTAGATATTTAAGTCATTAAATTTGAGAAAATACAAATTTTTTGTGTTAAATCAACTGCTTTATAAGAAAACAAAAACAACGTATAATAGCATTTAGAAAAACGTATAATTCCAAAATTGTGCTTTTCACTGCTTTTGGCTATATCCAAATCGAATTTCTGGCGCCGATGGCCGAAGGTCTGGATATTGTTTTATTAAAATTACAAATTTTCATTCATTTCTGAGGCACAGTTTCAAAATTAATAACATAGCTAGGCTACATTTTTCAGGTTCATTTTCCATTTCGTTTCATGACCAGCTCAGCCAATTGGCGTCAGTCGATATTTCGATCGCGAACTGATTTTGTCGCGTGACATATATTTGCATGCGCGTTGTGATTCGTTCACTTAACGATCTTCCTTGGGGAACCGAGCAACAGCTGCCAGATAGCTCTGTAGTTTGTGTGCGCGGTTCTCATCAATCGGGTTCCAGCTATGACGCTGGCATGAGTTTGTCTAATAATGCACGATACACAAACTATATCAGGATTTAAAGAGTTATAAAGGGCAGTTTTTCTCAAAGTGAGTATTAATACGCCGATCAAGGCGCCTCTGTTTTCAATATTATGTACCGAAAAATATGTGAATTATTTGGATTGAAAAACACTGGCAACGTCAAAAATAGCATTTAAGTAAATTATAATATTTACGCAATTCAATGATCATATCTTTATTTGATCTCTTACGACATTGCGACTCTATTGCGACCTATTTATAGTGTAAATTTGGTATTTAAATGACTAAGGCAAGAGGTCAGGGGCGTCACCAAGGGGGCCCACGGGGGGCCGTGCCGCTCCAGAAAGTCTTGGTGTTCCCACCTACCCCAGTTCGGATTTTGTGCCTCTCTAGAAAGCCTTGGTGCCCCCAAATTCAGATTTTCTGCCTACGCCCCTGGTGCGTATAACACGTAATATTGTTAGCGAAAAATAGTAAACTAACGAGGTATTAGGTGAAACAAAAGGCAAAAACTTGCCGATCATGATACACAACAGACACAGAATCATGATTCAATATTCACAAAAATATCCGTGTTTAGGCACTTTGACTGGCATCGCTCAGACACGAATTTTAGTTACCAAGTCAAATATTGAGCAAAAATCGGTGTCACATGGTATATTGTGGCCCTCCAATACAGCGGTGTACTTTATTCCAAACCAGCCCATTCTTCAAATAAGGAGGAGAAGGTCTTGAATCAGGAATCAAAATAAACAATGTTGCTGTCAATTTATGTGCCTTTATATTAAGATGGATTCCGACTTGAATTTAAAACTTCGACTGGGAGCTTGCGCAGAATTTAGCAATAGTTTCCTGGGTATTTTTATCGCTGTGAAATTTTTCCCGCTTCTCCAAAATAACGGAACTCCCCGGTTCCATCTACGAAAGTCACTTATTAATTAATTAATTTATTTATTTATCTATTTATTTGTTTATTTATTTATTTATTTGTTGACATTGACACAGATACACCAGATAATGAGAAACGCTGGGGATTAGTAATAAGCTAAAAATGACTACGCTTCCGTGAAATGAAATGTCGTAGATGGAATAGAGAATCGGCCTTATTGTTTACGCACGGCCGAGGGGTCGACTGTTCCTAGAGGACACTAACCATGCTACGCTATTATAGGCACATAGACTGCCGAAAATGGACAAACCCTAATTTCCTATTAAGTAAATTCTACCTGTGGCCTGCTAAGCCAATACGCCCTGCGGAACTGTGCCATGTCCGTTCCTTGAAGAGTGTGTTAGTCACAGTCTTTCATGTGTCGTCCCTAAGAAATCGCTCGAACAACTCAGTGATCCGCGTACTTTACTGGCTGGTGCGGTTGTGCGATTTTTAGTACTTTGTGATGAGCGTAAAAAATTTCGATACTCTGTAAGCTCCAAGTGTTCATTGACTGCATAGCTTCTTATTTAGCAATGAAGTAGAACTAAAAGCCATCATACTTCTATAAGGATGTCACGTAATTTTGCTATCATATCTGCAACTCAGCGACAATAAACTGTTGATGGTATATTGGTTTTGAAATTACATTTCAATTACCAGTTAATATTCTTAAAGTTTGCAGTGTCTTGCGATTTAAGACATGACGGTATAATAGCAATTGATCATGATAATGTTTCGCATACAAAGAGTTAAACTAAATACTTTACCATTTTATATATGAAACCAGAATCATATACATTATAAAATGCAAATATTCAATAAATTTTTGTTAAAAAATTGCCTAACATCTTGTAAAATCATAAAATATATCCCACTCTCTATATTTTCCAGGTTATGTTTTAGTATTACCACCTGATTTTGCAAAATCGTTGCCGCTACTACCATAATTGCGATTTATTAATCGAATAATATATAAACACAAGCAGAAATAATATATGATTAACAGCGGAGCTACCGTGCACAGTATACACAGTATTAGCAGTACAATGGCCTACGTATCATTTAGAGGCGGAAGAGAAATGCGTTACATGCCGTTCTCGTCATACAAATTCTAAAACCTTAGCTTAAAAGCATTGTATCTTCGGCCAATGTAACCTTTAGGGGCGGAAATGAAATGCATGCTATGCCGTTCTCGATATACTAAGCCTAAGCCTTTGCCTTAGCATAAGCTAAGGTCCTTATGTGAGCCATGTACTAAGCCTAAGCCTAAGTCGGTGGCTGCCGCCCCCCGAACCCCCGCTCTAAGCTGTTCTTTTTTATAACGTTATAACGTCCGGCCCCTAAGGGTGACATGGGCTGTATCTTGTATAAAACCCTTAGGTTAAGACTAAGCTTATGTCGGGAGCTGCCGAAGCCTAAGCTGCTATTTTTTGTACCGTATCAAGGCCAGTGCCTAAAATTGACATAAGACACAGTAAGGAACTACGCCCTCGTAGATTGTTGTTTTACCTTGCTGCTTGAACGCCATTGCCTAAAAGTGACATGGGACACAGTAAGGAACTACGCCCTCGTAGATTGTTTTATCTTACTTTCAATATTTAGGTTTTTATACGCGTTGTTACTACTTATCTTAATTTTAACTGTACATTTTAGGTTTAGCAGCATTTAGTTGATAAAAGGTATATAAACGGAATTGATATAAATATATGATATCATGAAGGGATTAAATTTGCAAACACCAGTGAGGTTTCTTAAGGAGCCAACCAACAGCTCCCAGATAGCGAAGTGGCTCGCGTACGAGGCTCGCACCAAAACAATCCAGGTTCAATAAGCCGCTGCGGCAAAAGTTTGCTCAAGGCACTATGAAATGTACATTAGTTTAAGAAGGAAATGGTTAACTTTCGTTTGGCTTCGAAACAGCACAGTACCGCTAGTGAACATGAATTGCAATCCAGCGGTCAAGATTCGATACCATGCGGCATTCTATTCATTCAATTTTAACTGTGACCATAACTATCGTATTAAACGACTGTACATTCAAAACCGTACAGCACAATTCAAAATCCTGGTATGGACAAACATTCTCAGTTAGTAATATACTTTAAATCTATATCCCAGAAGACATTCAGTTATACTGCTTTTGACTACAAAATTCAACCACATATTTGCTTGCGAAAGCAGCATGTATATTTTTTGTTTTGGGCGATGTAGTAAAGGTAGGTTTGTGCAGCAAGTCTAAAATTTATAGAAGCATCAAATTTAATTCGTATCGCTTCCATTAGACATAGCCCGAACTTATCGAATTTTGAAGATAACTAAGTTTTGCGTCATTCATTTCATCTTATTCTGACGGTTTAGGCTTTAGAATTTTGAATTTATCTTATTTCTTAGAAAATATTTTTCGATTTATCTCTGTTACTAAATAGCATACATGTTCTCTCAATACCGAAAATTTTCTAAAATTTCTTGTAAATATGTATAATTTTCCATATGCACCCGAATGACATTCACAAGCTGAGCCAAAAGGTGCCAAAATTAGCTCGCAGTGAGACTCACAGAACTTAACAATTTATCGCTACCAATTCCTTTAATAAAAATTTTCATACCTCATTAGCCTTTCGCGCTTTTAGCTTTTAGCCTTAAGCTTATCTTGTTAATGCAGTTCGATCAATATGTAAAAGTATGAAAGAGTAAAAAAATCTGAAAATTTGCAGTACCGAGAAAGAACCATTGGTATTTACACAAAAATTAAAAATTTTTGTCGCATACAGGCGGTTTTTAACCATCTCGATCAGCTAAGCCGAATATAAAAAAATTAAAGCTATGTCTAAAGGACTGGTGATTTCTGACAGGATAATCAAAACACTCCAATCCTTCCCATACGATTAGATTCAACATGCTATATCTCGTACTAAACTATCAATATTGATGTTTAATAGCACACGTACTAATGTTCTTTAACACCGTACATGCTCAAGGTTCGAGGTCAAAGCAGAATAACGGGGCCTCGCATTGTAGCGGACCTGTCAGCTGGTCGCAGGCAGGGGTAGCAGTGCTTCCGGCGCCTATAGTGTCTGCGTCTGCGGCACCGCTAGAATGGGTCGGACAACTTGTTAGAGGAAAATCGGCGCATCGCGCAGAGAATGGATAGGATCTGACGCCTCAGGGGATACCTTCGGCATTTTGTTCGCGCTTGTAACTTTCCCTGATTTCTTTAGTTGACACTTGGAATAGATTTGTGTGGTCAAGGTTGGCTTTCTACTCGTTGGTCCAATGTGAATGGTAATTCACTACCAAGCATTCAATGTCTGCTACTAAAAGATTGCTCTGCAATCCTGCTGCATAAATAGTTAAGAGAATGGCTTTTATCGTGTGGTATAAATAGCCAAGATGCTTGTATCTTTCAGTGTATGCTGTCAAGATATTGATGGTATCTTGGACTATGATAAAGAGTAAGATAAAATCTTGACCACAATACGAATTGCTAAAGATAAAAATTTGTATCCTAGCATCTGGGTTTTCACTGTAAATCAGAGTCAGGTTTGTATCTTGAAGTGGAAGTGGGCAACCGTGACTAGATGTGACCCTGGCGGTCGATCGCGGCCCCAAACGCGATGAAGATGCCTAGAAATAACTCATTATTATATATATATATGCCAGTTGGTGAACTATTGTTCACCATGAACGACTGACCGATTCCAACGCAAAAATTGTAAATTTTGAATAATAAATTTATGAAACGTGTCTATCGATTAAAAATAAGCTAATTGTTTCAATAAGGCCAATTTGCTTAAACTAATGCGTTTTCACACTCACTTCCTTTTCGTAGCAACCGGGTAACTTGGCCATAGACTTTTAAAGTTATTGAGCAATAAATAATAATAAAATTGGCATTATCATCTCGCAATAAATTTGATTTTCAAACAGTAAAAGAAATTCAGGGTTCCCTCAGTAAAATGAGCGACCTGATGGTTAGTAATGTATATACGATCCCAAAAAGTACATTTCTAGTACCATCACTTACATACTTCGGATTTGCCCATGTCCACGATATTGCTACAGACTAGAGCAGAACCGCCTAGCTCATTTGCCGAATATAGATTGTAGCATATTTATGCTTTATTTAGTTTTCATAAATCATTTTATGTTTCACCTCAAGCATCGCAATTCTCTCACCAAAGCCCCATAAAAAATAATTTCTAATAGCGAACTCTTATCTCCTTGTAAAATGTAGCGACGTCAACATGCATTTTCTGGTTTGTCGGCATATGACAAACGTAATCGAAAAGGTTATAAAAGCATCTCGTACAGCTTAATTCTTCTTTAGAACTTAGAACTATAGCATAAACATCACTCTGTGTACTTTAAAGCCTTATTTCAACATCCTTTAATACCACCAACCTGAGGCTTAGTATGGCCATATCCTTTGCTTCTACCGACGCAGTAGCGAAAACCACAAGTATTTACGTACCGCTTTGTAAGTTCTTTGGAGTAGGTCTGCTATATGAATTGTTACCATACACACATATATACACAATAAATATACATAACTGGTGTGCATTCGACCGGACAGAAAAACCGTAAGGTGGGATCCTCTTTTCCAGATTCAGCTTGTATTTTCAAGACCATTTCCCCAATTCTGCCCCCACTGTAATCCTGTGAGATGGAACAACATACCATAAATTTTCAGTTTCTAGAACTATTTAAATTTTCAGTTTCTAGAACTATGTTCTCGTTATATTTAACCTTAGTACGGCTCTTCTTATAGGAACTCAGCAGAAGAATCTGAAGTTTTATAACATTCAGGCGGCTTCTAGAAGCCTTCTGGTATATATCAAGAATTTCATAAACAATATCTATTTCTCAAATTTCGTCAGAAATACACAATTGCTATAAACGCAAACTTTGTTGCCATCGTATTAATTTCACGATTCATGCTCTAGGCCCGCGGTCCCCAGAGCTATCCAGGGCCACCGAGGGTCGGCCTTCGGCCTCCCAGGGAAGATCAGTGGGTTAGCGTGGTTGGCGGTTTAAGGCGTCGGTAGTCACCTCTTCGGGAGAGTCGGCGCGTTGCGCCTATCTGAGAGTCCCTATGCCTTATGGGGTAAATCCTCTACTCCTATGGGCATACATTCATAAAAAGCTCTCATTTAATAAATTAGTTTGCTGTATATAATGCGCTACAACCTTTGATGTGAACACATAACAGTGGTACCCGCATTTTACCTGATAATGGGAACCTCTGTCAGATACCTATATATTTTGCAAATACTTCCGATAAAAACCTTTTAACACTGATCATTGACTTAACTGTTCACTTTTAGATATTCATGTAGCAAGTATCCTCTAAATCTTCCACAAAATTTTACTGTTTCTAAAGATTTCTCAACAAAATTTCATTCTACCACATCAAACGCTGCTCTGTGTTCCAGTGATAGTATTGTAACATTATCACGGGTCGCGTTTTCGTAGTCAACAAGTGACAACACAGAAACAACGCTATCCTGGATTTTCCTTCATTTTGTCCTGAGCATGTCTGATCAACATGAATGATTGTAGCAATGACTATTACTAATCGAGGAAAGAGAATTTTCGCATATTTTATAGCCTTGTGCAGCGTTCACAGAAAAATGTGTGACTCACTGAAATTTGTAGCACGTATTAGTATTCTTATTGCTACAAAACATTTTCCAACCATGTAGCAATAGTTTGTATTGATGTTACATATTTAAGGCAATAGTTGTGGTATTTGCACGATTTTGGTAGGAACGAAGTTGATTTTATTGCTACAATTATTTATAGGCTTTGTACAACAGTTGGTATCGTTACGTCATTTTAATTGTAGCACTAATCGTGAACATTGCTACAAACTTAGTGCAATAAACAAGGTAACGTTACAAATTTTCTACCAATAAGCATTAATATTGCCACAAATTGTGTAGGTATAAAGATGTCAATACATGTTACAATGTGCAGTGAGTGGAACGAGTTACCGTGCGTACAAATCTCTGAACGCACTGTTATCTATGCTACAAATAACTTGTTATATAGCTAACCGTGCATTCAGAGATTTGTATGCACGGCTTTAATGCATGAGTAAACTTAAGCTGTTCCCCTTACCATTCTGTTTTGACAAAAGCGATTGCCATTCAGTTGTTCACTGAACACAAATTTCATTTTTCCGTTAAAAAACATAAATTAGTCCGTTTCATATTACATATATTATAATTTGAAAATGTTCGCGAACACATTGGTGTTAAAGTACAGGGGCCGAATTGCATTCGCTAATGGCGTTATGGTACAGCAAGATGTCGAAATTGGATACGGGTATTGAAATCCGAGTTTTGTTTGCTAACAACGTGTTGTATATGGTGTCAAAAGAGGATGGTTGGGGGTGCATTTTAAGTTTACTCTTGCATAAAACTATATAAGCTATGTTACAATGTGCAGTGAGTGCACACATTTATCTGTGAATGCTGCATTGGTTTAAAAGAGTGATACGGCTCTAGTTTTCCCATATTGGTCAATCACTTTTCCCTTTTATACAGCATAGTAATGAGAGTCATACTCTGGAGCATTCTTCAATGCCATGATACATTATGCCCATGTGAACTTTGGGGGCGGAAGTATAATGCATGCCATGCCGTTATCGATATACTAAGTGTAAGCCTTAGTCTTAGCCGAAGCTAAGGTCCTTACATGATACATACACTAAGCCTAAATTAGGGGAAGCGGGCTACAGCCCCCGAACCCCCCGCTCTAAGCTGTTCTTTTTCCTAACGTTATAACGTCCGGCCCCTAAAGTTCACATTGGCCATGCATTAAATAACTTGACTAAACAACGTACTAACTCCATCAACTTATTTAATATACAGGGTGTTTCAGAAGTAACTACCCACTGTTTGATGGTAACCATCGGTTGACTGGGCAGAGGTAGCTCGCCAGTTTTTTGTATAATTATAGACAAGTATTAAAAGTTTACTTACATTACGAAGAGAGATCTCAGAACAGCTCCGTCTGTGCACAGCCAAGCTGAATGCATTTCTCCAGTCGGGATGGTACAGATCGGCAAACTTTGGCGCATAAGTCCACTGGAATTTTAGAAAACGCTGATTTTATTCTGTCCATCAATTCTTGAGGGTCTTTCGCGCTACTTCCATACACATCTTCTTTCACAACACCCCAAAGAAAGAAGTCAGGCGGAGTTAAGTCTGGTGACCAAGCTGGCCACTCGATGGCACCTCTGCGGCCGATCCATCGATTCGGGAATCTTTCGTCCAGCCAAGCGCGGACTTCGGCAGCGTAGTGAGCTGGGGCTCCGTCATGCATGAAAACAAGGTGCTCGGTTACTATTTGCGGGTAGACGTTCACAGATAAAAGTTCCAAATAGCTGGTTTTATTGACATTTCCGTCAAAAAAGAATGGACCAACGATGCCTTGTGAACAAATTCCGGCCCAGACACAGACTTCAGGGGCGTTGACTTCTTTGTTAATCGTGACATGTGGATTGTTTTCAGACCAATAAACACAATTATGGCGATTAACATGACCATTGAGCTTGAAAACCGTTTCGTCGGTCCACAAAATGCGATCAAGGTCCAACGCACTGTTTTCCACCATGTCCATAAATGTCTCACAAAACTGGATTCTGCGATCGAAATCATCGTCAGAGAGTCCATGGATAAGACGGGGCCGAAAGGGCTTCAAGTTAAGCTTGTAAAGGCGCCAAACGAAAGTATGAGGAATACCCAGCTGGAGGGAAGCCCTTCGAGTTGACTTCTGGGGGCTCCTGGATACCGCAGCGCTTATTGCAGCTTTCTGGTCCCCACTTGTGGCAGACTTTAGACGACCCGGCCTCATCCGTTCTGCTACACTGCCAGTGTCCTCGAATCGGGAAATAATATCAGCCTTCTTCTTGCGAGTAGGAGGTATTGAGTCGAAATGATTTTTCCACTGGCGTGAGACTCCGGCATAATTTCCGTATTTATAGTAAAGTTTTACAACACGGATTTTTTCAGGCAGAGATCGTCGTGGGGAACCCATTTTATAAACAGTATATATTTATAATAACCTGAAATATTAAAAACAGCGATAAACAACCATTGCGAAATATTACGCCAGAAGATATTGATTGACAAAGTGTGGGTAGTTACTTCTGAAACACCCTGTATAATAAGTCCTTTGGAATGCCATCAAGGCCATTCTCTTTGCTTTGCTCAAAAGTCCGCATAGCCCGTTCAACCTTCTGTGCAGTCATCGGCACTTCAGAGAAATCTTTTTGCGCATCGATTAGGTTTGGTTCAAAAGATCTATAACGTGTCATAACAAACACCTTCAGATTTGAAAAGTTTTTTACTGTTTTAACAATTGATAAATATATCACCATGCTCATCAGCAATTCCTTAGTCTAGTTTCTTAATTACAAAATTGTGTGTTTGCTTCCAGTCCGTTCATCACAGTTTGAGCGTGCGTACAAGTACAACTTTACTCCAAAACCAAAACGTACTCCTATAGTTCTACCCCGTATCATCAGTATCCGTTTCACATTCTGAACTTGATCTTGTATGAAAGAAGACGCAAACACTAGTTTCAGCATTGTCATCTAATGCCAAATCCTAGAAATACTGAGAGTTAATTTTTCGGCAGCTACAGTATAAATATCCCCCATAAATTAAGAATGTGGTGTAAGTTTACGGGGTCGTAAATCCGTTATATTTGCTTCTTCGTGCGTATACCTTCCGGAATAGACGGATCACACATAAGCTTTTCTAGCCTCACAATAGTGTCATTTTAGATTGAGTCACCCACACCGGAGAACAAACTAATTAACGTCAGGAAGGGGAAAGATAGGCGAATTTAAAATGAATAATTTCAAACAAAAATTGGCGCAGGTAATCCTGAGTAGCAGTACGTTATAACGTTAGAAAAAAGAACAGTTTAATGGGGGGGGGCTGCAGCCCCGAGATTTAGGCTTAGTACATGGATTATAGAGATCTTAGCTTGTGTAACACTAAGACTTATTATAGCGAGCACGGCATAGTATGAATTATAATTCGGCCTTTAAGGTTGACATGGGCCGAAAAAAGAATAGCTTAGAGCGGTGGTTCGGTGAGCAGTAGCCCCCCGACTTAGGCTTAGACGGTGATCTCAGAGGAAATGTAGCCAAAATAGTAGGTACGTTTCAGTATATAGGACAAAGCTATATTTTCAGGATGCCGCTCGAACGAAGGGAAAACGTTTCTTTATTTAAACAAAATGACAATACCGAAAATGCGGTAGTAGTAAACAGGTTAAACAATGTTTATTCTTAAATGTGTGCATAACTATAAGTTCTTATATGCCGACAGGCTGCTGCCTTGAACCGATTATGCTTCAGAATGCAGAATTTTTAAAACAAATTAATAAGTATTTTAGCTGTTTGTATCTAGCTGTAACATAATGTTAACTGTTAATTTATATTCAGAAAGCCTGTTTGAACAAGGTAGTGGCTTCACATCATGTCTCCTCGCAAAATTATGAATAACTCTTGGTTTATAGAATTTTCTAGCGAATGGGAAAGTATGAAGGCGCCCCTAAAATATATGAGGTTTTGAACTACCATTTACAAGTGTCGTGGTATCTAACGCCCGTTCAAGCACAGTGTTTTTGGGTTATACTACGTTTAGCTTGAAGCATGTTCATTATTTACACAAGCTTCTCAGCGTAGTTCTTCATTTGAACTTTACGCAGATTTGACTTTAGCCTATTTTACCCAACTTGCTTGACCGAAACCCTTAAGTGCAAAATGGACGTACAGTCTCAAAGTTGACCTCGGAAAGTCCATATCAGAGGAACGTTGGCTGTAATGTGTCGTTAGTCACCGCAACACAGCCGAAACAAGAAAGTCTAAAAAATCCACAAGACTAACCACTGTCGTCATTACTCATTTCCATCATATTTCGCGGCTTCCAAATTACTGTTAAACATACCGCGGAATTACAAATTCCACCACGTAATATTTTTATAAAATACAAAATATTTGTACAATTTATTCAATATCGCAAGTGCCACCAACAGCCGCCAGAGTTTCTTTAAGTTTTTCAGCTTCGTCTTTCCCGATATCTGATTTAACGGTTTGAGGCAACGACTCAACGAACTTTTTAGCCTGAAAACAATATTGTTCGGTCAAACATTATTTACGCAACGAAAATTACCCGAAGTGGAAAGGTTGTGCCCGGTAGGGTTTAGGCGGTTGGCGGGGTGCGAGATCGTTAGTTGGCGATAAATTATTTTCGAAATGTTTGAAGCTCGAATTTTTTCTTAATCTTTTCCGATTTCATCCTGAATTTTGCAAATTTTTGTCCAATTTTTAATTCCGTTCATTTTTTTGCTCATTTTCCTCCGATTTACGGCTATGTTTGTCAAAAATTTCGGCGCACATTCCGCCTTCTGAAAAAGGTTTATGACCTCCGACCCCTCGAGCACTTAATGTTACATCAGTTTTTCGCAATTTTTGATGAAATTTCTAAACTTTTTCGCATGCGGCGGAAGGGAATGTGGAGCTGCGAAGTAAGGGCCCCTCAGGGGCATTTTGAGACGCACTGCTAAAATATATTTTTGAAAACAATTTAGGATGTAAGTTTCCGGCACTCCAATGATATATACGACATGCATACACAGTTACACACGGCATGTCGTATGCAAATCTGTTAAATACGATATGTCGTGTGTAACACTATTATATACGATATGATGTATGTAACAAAAATGTTCGAGTAGATGGGCGCATCAGTTTCTGAACGAACAATATTCGCGTCATGTTTATTTAAGTATTGTAACTGTGTGAATAGTACCCGTACTGGAAAAATTCTAATAGCAACTTACCTGGACCAAATTTAGGCCCTGAACGACAGCTTTAACTTCTTTTATGAGCGCTATCTTTTTTGCATCGTCAAATTTTGTCAACTTTACAGTGAACGACGTTTTTGCAGAAGGAGCAGCGGCAGAACTGTCACTATCATCCTGTAATAAAAATAATATAATACTATAATAAATGCCCGCAAGAAATGATTGACGCATCTTGAGCGAGCGCAAGGTGGGGCGCAGTATCGACAACCGAACATGGAGCAAACACCGAATATTTCGGGCGAGTACTGTACGTCGTTTAAAAAGCAAAAGATCTTCGTAGTACAAAACAACTAGATCGAGTAATATAATAACTTAGTTGCATTTTCAAGCTTAATACGTTCGGGTCAAACTGTACACAAATAAGTCTTATATTAAATTAGCATATAATTAAAAGCCAGAGTATCCAAAAACAATAATTTTAAATTGAACAGATCCGTTTGGCGAATATTATTTCATTTATAACTTTATAGCAGCCGCGGTTGCGTTGCAGTTTCCAAATACAAGAAGACGTTGAAAGGGGTTGTAATAATGTTTACTTTTATGGCGATAATGTAATGCTACCCAAAGGGAACATAAAGAAGAACAAAACGAACATAAAGTCAACGGCATTTTGAGTGTAAACTTTGTTTTTTTTATAAAAGTCTAAAACAACATTCTCTGGACTTACAGATGACTTGCTATTCAAAAAATAGCATTATTTGCCAGTATATTCAAATCTATATATACATACAGTCACGAACAAAAAAGGTGCAAGAAAATCGGACACAGACAGTCGAAAGTGCGCCGTCTGAATCCAGACAAAATTGCGCCCGTCCGCCTCAGCATTTACTTTTATTTATGGCAGTACTTTAGGAATTAAACTATGTGCAATATTACTGATTTGATGGAAGAAGATTTTTCATTTCAGTTTTGTAGGTGCTAACCCGCATAAGAATTTAAACGTTTGAGTGCAAATTTGTGCATACAAAAAATTTCAAATACAAAAGTGCGGTTAAATTATACTGGAACAAAGATCGCCAGGAAAGCAGAAATTAGAAAGTTGTACCTTCTCGAACGTACTATACATAGAAAATTTAAATCTCATCAATTTTTGATATCAAAATGTCATTACAAATGCTACAGTGGTTTCCGTAAGATACTTTAGGAACGATACTAATCAATTATTACTTAAGATCAGCGAACACTATTGAATGGTAATTATAGCATCTTTGCCTACAAAACGTCACCACAGATCATCTTTTGAAAACCATTTCTAAAGCGAAAAATATACCGAAAGTGCTCATGTAAAATTAACATACTTTGACATTATTCGTATAATTGAAACGTAGTGAGCGAACAGGGCGAAGTTTCCGTTAATACCTTAACATACTTTGACATTATTCGTATAATTGAAACGTAGTGAGCGAAGTTTCCGTTAATACCTTAACATACTTTGACATTATTCGTATAATTGAAACGTAGTGATCGAAGAGAGTGAAGTTTCCGTTAATACCTTAACATACTTTGACATTATTCGTATAATTGAAACGTAGTGAGCGAAGAGAGCGAAGTTTCCGTTAATACCTTAACATACTTTGACATTATTCGTATAATTGAAACGTAGTGAGCGAAGAGAGTGATGTTTCCGTTAATACCTTAACATACTTTGACATTATTCGTATAATTGAAACGTAGTGAGCGAAGAGAGTGAAGCTTCCGTTAATACCTTAACATACTTTGACATTATTCGTATAATTGAAACGTAGTGAACGAAGAGAGTGAAGTTTCCGTTAATACCTTAACATATTTTGACATTAGTCGTATAATTATTGAAACGTAGTGAGTGAAGTTTCCGTTAATACCTTAACATACTTTGACATTATTCGTATAATTGAAACGTAGTGAGCGAAGAGAGTGAAGTTTTCGTTAATACCTTAACATACTTTGACATTATTCGTATAATTGAAACGTAGTGAGCGAAGAGAGCGAAGTTTCCGTTAATACCTTAACATACTTTGACATTATTCGTATAATTGAAACGTAGTGAGCGAAGAGAGTGAAGTTTCCGTTAATACCTTAACATACTTTGACATTATTCATATTGAAACGTAGTGAGCGAAGAGAGCGAAGTTTCCGTTAATACCTTTGCTAGCAACAAAAAACGTAAAAAAAATTTTGTCCGTCTGCTGAAATCACAACACACACCGGATGGATAGGACTGCACAATTATTTTTTATTTCATTACAAATTCAGTCTATAATATGCGCTGTTTCATTAGGTACATTTTCAACCGACCACGTCTTCCGGATCGAAATGGACCACAAGAGGCCCAGGGTCACATTTTTGAAATTTGGCCATCAGGGCGTCCATCTTTCGCAACATATATCTCGAGATAGAGGCTTCGCAGCGAGAAACGGAAACCAACAGAATCCTCTTATATACAGCTACTATGCTATTATGCATTTTTTGTTAGAGCTGCCTTTTTCCAGCAATGAGCCAAAGTTTAAAAAAATACCCCCAAAAGTGAAAATTTCATGATTTTGACAAAGCAACCTTTATTGGGGATGAATTATGGGATTATAAGGCTATTCAACCGGCTAAACAAATTGGTATCATTGTCTAAACACCATATTGGTTGCATTTTTAATCCTGTGCGAGCAAGATTAAATCTCTTACATTCCCGCCGATAAACTCTCTTTCTATGAAAACCTTATTGCAGACCGAACAATCGTTGATCGTGAGCCAGAGGAAGAATGTTACGATTCAGATCAGGATATTGAATATTAGAAAATGGCTTATGAATATTAGAAAATATGCTTATTAGAAAACTGATTATGTCAAAATGTGTTTACAGAAATTCGTCGGATTATAGAAAATTCCATGGGTCTGTTTAGTGCATGTGTCTTGAGGGCAAAATTCCTTGATTTAATAGTTGCGAAACACCTAAAAACCTCCGGTGAAGTGCTTTAAAAACACTCGGTGAAATGCTTTAAGTTCATTCATTATCGTACATAATGTCGCAAGTGCCACGATTTTTGAAGGAACGTTCATGCAAAAAGGTCGTAACCTATACCTATATGTTAAATTGTTTAGTTGAATAAGGTCGTAACTGCCATCGAATTTAGTTTTCTTTGCTAATATTATTTTAGAACAATAAAAAGCGATTTTTTATAACTTGTACTCCCTATAGCTGTATGGAAGCTGACAACATTCTGAACATTTGAAGGAGATCGGACGGTTAGAACAAATGTGAATCAAAAAACATAATCATTTCTCAAAAACTAAAAAATGGCACTTAAGACCTTTTTCCCTGCGAGCGACGATTTGACACCAAAAATAGCCCAATTTGACCGCTTCTCCAATATAGATGTATGTAGCTCAATAGAGCGTCTATAGGTTCTCGGGGTTGCTGAATACGATAAAATCTAATTGTATTTGCATGGTATCAATCAAATAAGGCATGTGTTAGGTGCGCTCTGCATCAAATCACTCTTTAATTTATATTTTTTCTTAAAATTTATAATTCATAAATTTAAATTTTTTGTCTTTTTGGTCATTGGAAGAAGAAACAAAGAGTTCTTCAGTTTTGAAATATGACTGAAATGACCGTAGCGCTATCATTGCAGTATTGCCACTGTGATATACTATCATGAGGCTTTAACCGGGCTTAGGAACCTGAATTTGATCGAAAAAATGGTCAATACGAGCAGAGTAGCAACACACAAATATTTTTCCCTCGTTTTGCGAGTTCTCAGCATTAAAGTGTGCGAGTACAATATAGTTTGAAATAATGTCGTAGGCTTAAACTTTAGTTACAAATTCTACCGTAATCCGCTCGTTATTGCTTCATAATCCAACTTACATCAGCAGATGCACTGGCAGGAGCTGAAGCTCCCATTGCGCCAGCAAACATTGCAGGACTCATCATTGGAGTGTCGGGCAGATTCAACTTTTTCTAAAAATAATAAGGCTCAGTCAGCAAATTGGTCTCAAATTTGCTTTAAATATCAGAAAAGCAAACCTATCAGCCAAAGTTACGGCACTTAGTTGTGAAGGGAAGTTCCACGAGAAGTGACACAGTTCTACAATGAACTCTGAGTGTTTTGGTTGGCAAAAACTACTGTAGAATTGTAAAGTTTCATCGTTATGAAAAGTTCTTGGTGAAATGCTTAAATATGACCAATTCTATTAACAACGTTTGAATTAAATATTAATTTTACATATTCATCATGCATTATACTTCACTGTGATCGATTAGTTTTATGTACTATTTTATATTCTATGGTGCTAACCACATTTTGACTCCTGACGAAGTCGAACAAATACAATCTTACGTAACAGCCTATACATTCAGTCGAAACTCCTGAGAGTGGGTCATAATGGAGCTTCCGTTTCAGAAATGAAACGGAAAATTTTAGAGAAGGGCAGAGGGTCAAGATGTGTTGCAACAACACATGGAGAGAGAAACGTTGGACATTTAGATAAATATTGTTTTTATTTTTACTGCGGATACAGCCCGAGGAGTGTCTGAGAGACTCCAATTTCTAAATTTTGTTCTGATTTCATTGCAAAAATTATAAAAGGATCAGCAGTAACGATGCAACTACATTTCACAGAGGTTGGTCCGGTCCGAACCGCATCTATTCAGATACACTCTGAGAAGCTGGCGGGGTTCCGGAACAGCAGGGTTAAAAGAGGGCCCTATTTGGCCAACAGTAACCCTAATGTCGATAAATTAGCACCTCAGTATTGTTTATTACTAGTTAATGGGAAACTAGGAAGCATGTGGTGCTCACCACATTCCACATCAACAAGTAAAACTGCCGAACAACATAATATTGACACAACTCCCAGGTATCAGAAGGTGGTTACTCCGTTTTCAGGAATGACCATTGTGTTGCCATTAAATATTTTCTAACCTCCGGTTTTGGTGGTGGGGTCCAAATTATTAAACGTTTGCAAAATTCTGAACCTTCGATTTTTGGAAGATAACCTAGAAAACAAAACCAGGCATTCGATAAAGACAACATGTGCTATGCAACAATTTTAGCTGTTCAACGGTTGTTTCACCACGTCGTCCATCATGCAGACGCAAGGGCTAGATATATATAATACAGCATGTTATGCAATGATGTACGCTGAAAGTTAGTTACATTGTAATCATTAAACGTACCTAATTAGTTGCATTAGTCCACGGAATGCAAATGATACTGTAAGTAAACTGCGTAACGATCCACTATAACTAATTGGTCAACGTAACAAACCTTTTTATAGCAACAAGCGGTGACGTTTCAATTTCCTTATAACCTTTTATAACGTAGTTGTAATAAACACGTCAGTATAATTACTGCAAAACCCAGTCAGGTTGCTGTTGGTGTTGATAGTAGTGTCATGAAAAGAACAAGTTAAAAAGAACGTAAACATGAACTCTAAATAACGGTGTCTAATTAATTACACCAAAGTAGAGAGTCGAATGACATCGCCTGAGCGCCTTACATCCTGCTTACTACAGCAAAATACAACTAAGGATACCAAATTTAATATAAACTTGACCTTAAGTCCAGCATTTAAATCTGCAACTTCGAACAAGTTAAGAGCTGAAATTTCTTCTACTAATTTTAAAATTTTAGGCGAGAGCGGTTTATCGGCCGTGTCGGGTGCAGGCGGTGGGATGGGTTTCATTGAAGATGTAGAACTGCTTGGCATAGCAGATTCAGGGTTGGAAGACTCCGAAGAATCGGGAGAAGGGTTTGACAGATCAGGTTTAGCTTGACTTGAAAGCAATAAACGTGTCCACATGCGAATGTTTCTTGCCGAATGACGCAAATGTTGGTGGCTGTGCCTGAAAAATAAAAGCATTATACGGACTCTAATTAAATATTTCAACTCTTATAAATATCGTCATTGGAAGAAATATTTTAATCAATACATATTACCTACGGCATGTCCACAGTGGGGGCAGGATTAGGGTGGTGACTTCCTCCCCCACTTTCCAAATTCCCCATGTTCATGAGATTTTCCACATGTTCCACTAAATCGAAAACATCTTGTCTCCAAATTTTTTTGGAAGCAAAATAAACATGAATAAACACAATTTCGAACGCTAAAACGTCGTTTTCACATTGAAAATACATGCACGGCAGCAAAACTACATTAAAAATACGGAAACATTTATGATTATTATGCCAAATTATTCCCCGTTTTGAAATTTCCCCGAGGATTAACATCCCCCCCCGAAGTCCCGCTTTCGGAGGGCTGTGGACAGGCCAGTATGATGGTGGACACCATAGCTTTTAGATAGGAATTTTTGAAAGAAGTCAGAATTTACCGTAAGATCTAAAGGTAATCACACTTTAACACGGCATATTCAATCACCCCACATAAAATTCCACAGTGGTGGTAGGGTTTGGGGTGGTGGCCCCCCACTTTCCAAATTCCCCATATTCGCGAGATTTTCCCCATATCCGTCACCCCATTCGGTTGAAACTACCATGTTCAACTAAATCCATCAATTTTTATGTCTCAAAATTTATGTTTTAATATATATATACAAGATGTTTTAAACATGAATTACCACTATTTCAAATGATAAAATGTCGTTTTATAGTTTGAAAATACATGCTTGGCAACAAACTACATAAAAATGTGCAAATATTTAACATTTTTATGCACAATTGAAATTCCTCTTGAACTTTCCCACATTGAAAGTTCCTCCGAGCATGAACATGAGCCCCCACTGAAGTGCCCCCTTTCGGAGGGTTGTGGACAGGCCAGTATGATGGTGAACACCATAACTTCTATATCGGAATTTTTGAAACATGATGTCAGACATTACCACAAAATCTAAAGTTAGTGACGCTTTAATCAGGAGATATTCAATCACCCACTCAAAAGTTCTATTTTAGTGGCGAAAACAACACTATTTATGAAATCACAGTGCTGCCATCAGCACAATATGACAATTTGTCAGCAAAGATTTTTCCCGTGGAGGTTGCATTTGGGTTCCGATTGCTCTTATTGCTAAAACGCAAAGCTATAAAACCTAGGAAAACCATGGCCATTTAAGTCGTTTTTATTTGTGCCAGACCGCAGCTGCAACCAATATTAAGGCTAACTTTTGTCCGCGCTGTTACGGTATGTGATCGACTAAACTTGTTAACGCCACTGTTGGCACGGTATGAAAGATGATACTGATTAACGTAACATGCTTTATTAACTGTTAAACACAGCGGCTATACCACTGTAGCTATCAGCATCGAGTTTCTTCGTTGACGCAATACACAAATTCCCGAACAATCATTATTTAAGTTTTTGTTCTGGCCTTTGGTAAAGATTTAGGAATTCTAAACAACTACAAGTCAGTGGTTTTTGAAACTGTGCACAAAAATCGATAAGCCGATAGGTGTATTATGCAGTATCCGGAGAAGGCAGACTAAAACATTTGCTTTCCCTCATCAACTAGTGTGGAAAGCTGATGCACACTGCACCAGCTAAATTCAAATTCTGAATAAACAATATGAATGTAGAATGTACGTATTATACAAGCCATAGGGACCCATCAGTATAACCTGATTACGGAATACCAGCATATTAAAGCACTAGAAATTCGTCTCTTCAAAGATATATATATATAACAGCCTTCTTTCGCGCTGAGCTATGCCAATAAACGTGATTCGTATTCGTTGGTGATCAATCCACATTTATGTATATATGTATTTAGATTTATGTTTTAAAAAAACGTGGCTAATAACACTAAGCAACGCTCATAATAATAAATTCATAAAAAATTATGCCTGGTACAATACGGTGTAGAAATTGTTTGGCAATACTTTGTTTGTGGAACGTTAAAGTAAATAATCGAATACCTACGTAATTGGAACAGAGAATGTTAAACCCGCGCAGTTACGCCTTTAGAGACCGAAGCGTATAAATTATTAAGTCTGTAGTATACATACCTCAAGTTTGGACTCTGGATATATACATATAATTTTTATACATGATTTTTGAAAGACTATAGATATGACCAAATAGAACCACTTTTGAAAGAACTTTAAAGACGCCAACCCCTGCTGCCATCCGAAATTTTGACTTCCCGCCAGGCCACATATATCCCAAAATTTTTGCTCTGTAACTCTTCTCATTTGCTCTGTAACTCTTCTCAAAAAGCTTTGCATAAAAAGTTACACTATATGGAATACTCTCATCGAAAGTCAAAACTTCGTTCCATTATGCCTTTTTCGTGAAAGCCAGCGTCTTTGATCTATAAACCAAAGTTTAACAATACAGAACAAGCGAAATTTTCAATTTTGTGCGTAGCTTCTTTCTTGTGGATAAGCGATTTTTTATGTGCTAATTCACAAAAAAGATATTCATTGATTTACACTTAAAATTGTTTTGTGCTTATACTTACCAGTATTAGTGTTACTGGGAGTTAGAATGCTAAATTTTAGCGCCGAAAAGCAAAAATTTTTTGGTATTTTCTAAGTTAGGTGCTGGAATGGGTTTATAGATTTTGGAGGTTGCTGAAAATAAAAAAGCGCTATTTATATACGTGGCATGTATTCAATACAGTAAGCCGTTGTAGCCTACAATAAGAAGAAATATTTAGGTCTCAAATTATAATTTTTTCTAAAATTTGCGATCTTTTGTCTAGTGAACCATTATGGGACATCAGGAGCCCAAAAAATTTTGAACTTTGAAACAGTCAAAGTGCAGACTACACAACCTCGCTCCTTTACATCTCGCCGAGCCTGTTCCAGTAATATAACAGGTCTGTTTGATAACAGTCTATCCTGTGTACTGTGATGCACGGACGTTGGTGTAAGGTAAATTAGCTTTATACAGTTAAGGCCTGTATTTACCACTAGTATGTTGTTTTATGGCCAAGATGGTGAGTTCTGAATGTTGTACATAGATTTAGAGAGATGTGCACAGCTATTAATGAGCATCAAATTACAAGATGAGCCACAAAATATCAGCCATGTTGCTTGAATAAGAGAATATATATCCGATTATTGTGGTCGCAATATGCAAGTACCTAAAGTATGAATAAATTGCTCTATAAAATGAGATAAAGAAGAGATAAAATATAGATATTTAGATAAAGATATAAAAGAGATAAAGCTCGACCATTGCGGAGATATTGTCATTTTCATGTATTTCCATGGCTACATAGAAAAACCTATAATGACCAAACCCTGCAGCCTAAACAATGACAAAAGCAGGACATTTGAGTGAATGAATTGCACTACAAAATGAGAATAAAACACCCATGCAGCTAGAACGATTGCTGAGATATTACCATTATCGTGCATTTTGGGTGTGATGAGCTATTTCTAGAACCCAGTTTAACTAATTCCTGCGTCCTAAAAGAAGCTCATACCAAAATGCTATATAAAATCTTGAAAAGCCTTATTTTCTTTATAAATAAGCCTCATTTGACTCAAATATCTACACCGGCTGTGAACTTTACATTAGGTAACTTGATTTTTGAAGGTCCTGGGGGATCCGAGCCGAGCCCCTTTGGTCAGTTTTGTGGGATGTTGCAATCCGGCTTCGCGGCTAGAGATAGTGTTCTCAAAGCATTAAATGAGCTATCGTGCTATTTAATCCGCCGATATAAATTGAGTTATGTGTGTCACCAAAAACCCTATAACGGATATTGTCAAATTTCACAGCTGTCACGACATATATAGTAAGAATTCGACGATTCGCTAGTGTCACTCACCACACTCAGAATTCAAAAATCACTCCGACTTTCCCGAACAAATAGCTGTTACATACACTTAGCACTGTAATAAAGGAGGCATCTGTCAGTGCATCGAATATCATTTATGTAGAAATGGACAGTCAAATTCAACGCAAACATGTAATAAAATTATTTTTGCATGTGCTCTTGCACTACATAAGATACAAAAATGATTTTACAGTAGTTTTATGTTATCTAAATTGCATATAGTCAAAATAGCACACGGAGCCCTTAGAGAGTCGCTATATTTTTTATTCTAGCACCATAAATAGAATGATTTTGCAGTATATACCAGGAGCCTTATAATACAAGCGATCATACATCGCGTTTGTAAATCATACCTGTAGCACAGGCCCAATGAAATAGAAAACATTTCGATGTCTTAAATTCAACAAAATATTATATAATGTCTTAAATTCAACAAAATATTATATAATACGTTATTCTAAAACAAAACACAAATAAAGACATACACATCATTTCCATAAAACTAATCACATGACACGTGAAATTTGACTTTTCGTTGCGCCTTAAGCTATTGAGTGCTAATGTTAACGAAGAATTCTTATTGTCCATATGCTGAAATAATTTGGGAATGTCAGTTTGTGATTTTTTTCTTATGGTATCTAAAATTAATTTTGCAAGGCTCGATCATGTCCAATCCCAGGAAAGCTTTTAATTTCTACTCGTGCCCTTTACTTAGGGCTGAAAACGGATTTCAAAATTTTCCTCCCGTAAAATTGGGTTAAAATGGAATCCAACAGTATAGGCTGTATCTTGATAAAATATGCAGATATTTCAGGTTCATTTGTAGAGCAATTAAAGTTCTATAAAACAGTATATAAAGCTCGTGCACATGGTTCGTCTAGGATTCAACGATTAGGTCCAAAGGGAGTTTAGAAGAGCCTCGTGAGGCCCGAATTATATGAAAATGGTCGTATCTCCATTATCAATAAAAATATAGCGAGAGAAGCTCTACTTATCTTAATATGAGACATTATTGTAGTGGTTACCTATGCTGTAGAATACACTCAGAATTCAAAACTTGGCCTCAACAAGTCCCTTTTATATTTTATTACATATTATTATTACTTATTTCCATGCTTTCTCAAACCGCCAAAATTATATATTGGTGTATGGCGTGGGGGTTCTTCGAACTCGGAACTGGGAACTCGAAAATACCTGGGGCGATTCTTCTGTTCATTTCGGAGACCCCAGCTAAACTGGGTCTAGAATTTATGCTAATTGTCAAGAACCATCAAAGGGTAATTTATTTATAATTCACAAATTTAAAGAACACGGGGTGGGGGAAATTAATGAAAAATAATTAAGATTAAAAGACACATTAGCAAATTAACATAGTAAGGCCACACCTCCATGTTACACTTCTAACGCTAAACAAACCAACTACATGTATTTAGCGACAGCTAGATAATATAAAATTAGTAAAATTTAAACGAAATTATTACGAAAACTGGATGTATGTGGCGGAAATATTTGGGTTTCAGGAGCACTGGGTGAGCCATCCAAGCGAGGTGGCTACCCAAATATATAAATGAGATTTACTACCCCAAAAAGCTCTTGTACGCCACTACCGATACAAAATATAAAATTTTTTTGGCAATATTCGGCAAGTGAAAATTCGAGTTAGGTAGAAAATGCGCTAAACGCGACAAAACGCACCTCTTCGGAAAATTTTGGTTTTGGAACTTTATTGCTAAAATTAATATGTTGAGATAAATGATGACATGTGACATGGCAATAGAACATGCGGTAAGACTACTTTTCCATCATGCTCAGGTCTGACGAACAAGGCTAGCGTCGCACAGCATTACCCAAAATCAGTATCTTGTGCATCTCCCGGAAACTGGTTTCTTCAAAATAGCTGCATAACCACTGGGTATAGTATATTAAGTTTTAAAGTGTTTTTGTGTCTTTCAGTACGACTGATTGAACGGTGTCACGCCGGTGTTGCACAACCTCTCTGGTAAAAACGTGGCAAGGTCCGTCGCTCCCCTGGCAATTCCGCCTAAGTAATAGTTTGGTTTTAACGTTAGGTAGATAGGTAATCAAAAACATCTAAACAATCTGATTGTGCAGGGAAAAATAGTGAAAGTGGGGTTACGCCATATTCTATTTTTTTATTTTGGCATCAAAAAAGCGACGCCCTTATGATGAACAGGAGAAATATTTGTCAAATATTGGTTAGGAACGACACAACTAAGGTAACCTGGGTCTTCCCACTCGCTACATTTCAATGTATACTCGATTAATAAACCTGAAAATAAGCAATTTAAACCTTGTATCTAGCAGTCTGTTATTACGGTTTTTAAAAAAATAAGAAATGAAGCCCCCTGTGGAACGCCCCCTCGGTAAACCAGGAAATTGTTTTTGAAAAATAAAAAACCTAATAGGCTAGGATGTAGCAAACCATGTTTTCGCGTAATAAGTAAATTATTCAGTATTGTAATGATTGTATTCGATATTTATGTACACTGTTCTGTTTCTCGACGAAGTTCTAAAAATTTCTGGGCGAGGTAAGTTATTACCCACCAGAAATTTATATTTCGGGGGAACAAACATTTACTTTATCGAAGGATCGTTTCGGACTGTGCACACCAAGGAGACTCATAATAGTTGACTAAGCAGCTAACGACCATTTGATATGCTGTTAATCAGCACTTAAAATTGCTAAAACTCATAAAAAATATAATGCAAAGCTAAAAACCAAGGGTATCATAATTTCCGTTTTTAAGTAAAACTGCATAGCTATGTAACCCGATGGGATACGTATGGATCCTGCTTGAAATAGCTACTGTCCAACAAATGTAATAATGTAAAACTCTTTATTAATCACGACATCCATGAAAAAAACACAATATTATTAATTTTCGAGAAAGGACAAAATTCCAAAATTCGAAATATTAATATTACCTATGTAACCGAAATTTAAGATTGGCACAGTACGTTTCCACGATAGTATTATCGATGTAGCGTGTGATAGTTTTCCTCTGTTTTTCAATTCTGACCTTAGCAAAAACCGAATACTCAATTTCAGGGAAGGGACACTTTGTCGCATTTAGCGCATTTCACTACTTCAGTGGCACCCTGAACGAAAGAGACGAAATCCTCTAGGCATTGAGCATTCGATACTAACTAAGAAGCGGATAAGTGCAAGGGTAATGAAAGGAATGGGTAAGGAATAAGAAAAGTAAGTTTGTAAATTTTATTAGAAATCAAAACAATAGAAATGGTGATTGTAGTGCAGAATATGGCAGCTTGAATGAAAAAGACGAAATCCTCTAGGCATTGAGCATTCGATACTAACTAAGAAACGGATAAGTGCAAGAGGGTAATGAAAGGAATGGGTAAGGAATAAGAAAAGTAAGTTTGTAAATTTTATTAGAAATGAAAATAATAGAAATGGTTGATTGTAGCGCAGCATCGGGAAAGAGAGTAGCATAAAAAGGAAATTCATAAAGAAGAGATAAGGGTGAGGAGATAAGATTGGGTGAAAGAATTTAATAAAGTATACATGCTGTAAAGGAAGGATAAAAAATTTCCCAAATGAATAAAACAAAAAAGGCACATAAAATGGCGTGGAAGATACAATGGGTAGAAAAAATTTTTAATGATAGGTGAGCGGAAAATGTGGAACAGAATTGGGGAGAGCAAAATTTAATGGGTTGTATTTTGGGATACGAAAATAGGACAAAACATTGAAGGTAAGGTGAAAATTGTACAAAAAGAGCACCAACGGTGTGGAAAATAGAAAAAATAGGTGAGAAGGGGTAAGTTGGAAAGATTGGAGGGAATTCGAAGAAAAAATATTGAAAAGCGTTGCATAAAATTTGTAAAGTTAAGAAAAAGGAAAATTGCTAGATACTTAGGTAGCGATGAAAGAAGAAGTTGGAAACGAGTGGGTCAATCTGGCTTATCCAAACTACCAAAATAATTACACCTGGTCGGCGAGAGATGGGGTCCCCCAGTCCGTAACTGGGGAAGCCAACAATAACCAGGGACGATTCCTTCCAGTTCTTCGTAGGGGCCGCCAGTTGAACTGGGGGTACACAAAGTACTGTAACCTTCAGAAATGTTTCATTTGGAAGTTGATTGGAAAACTGCTTACCAAAAAGGGTAAATCATGGTGATTTTTAGAGGGATATTTGGGGATTTTTTGGCCGAAATTGGGAAATATTCGTATATTTTTAAGCGAATCAGACAAAATTTTGGCGATTTTTAATGGAGCAGGAAGTAGCCGGGGCTTGAACTGGAGAGAAGCCTAAATTTTCCTGTGAGACATGATATGCCGGAACCTGGCGGGAAGTCGAAATACCGGGAACCCCCAGATCCCCCTCCTATTTGGCAAGGCCAGTAACTTGTGTGTGGATATCCGAACCAACAGGAAGAGAACTCAAAGTATTATAGTCAAATCGGGTAAAAAACAACTTTCACAAATTTTGGTTTCGCACCAATACATTGGGATAGTTGGAGGGCTGGGTAATATAGAAGTATAGCCATACAGTGTGGCAACTAGGTTCCATATAGAGTTTGACCGTACATTGTGGCTTTGGACCAGCAAGCATTAAAAATTGTTGTTTTTCAATACCCAACATTAAGGGTAAAAACAAACAACAGTCGTGTAAAAAATAACAGCCGTCTGTTTGAGGCCACCGAGCAGCCAGTTATGAAACGATTGGAGTAAATATAGCGGATAGTAACAGCTGCACATATGGCCCACGTAGTCACACAGCACCAGCATAAGAACTCCCTGCGACCGTTCATTGTAGGTCCATTTTCAGAAATATCTGCTCGGATGTCCTCCGTTTCGGCATATCTTTGCTTAAATGATTCAAGATCACCCCTCCATGAAGTTTACTAATTTTTTCCTCGAAAAATGATTAGCGGGTTCAGTTATTGACCATCGGCGCTACAACAGGCAAGCACTGTTGTATTTTCACTGTTGGCACTGCACATTATGTTGAAAATCTTTTCCAAAATTGCGGCCATCGTTCGACATTCCGATGGATCCGTCGGATAGCCGCTTTGTCGGCGTCCTATAGGCATTCTGGTGGGTTTTTGAATTCCTAGTCGCTCCAGCTCATTCTCACGCATATTTTTGGTAATAAAACAAGTCAGGTTAAAAAACCTACCATCGGGGAATAACAGCAACAATGTTGTTTTTACCCTCCTCCATTACAAAGTTTTGTGGTAAAAAACAGATCCGTAGAAAAATGAACGTCGATAAGAGAATTATGTTTGATGTATCATCGTACAGTAGGGTCTGTGTACGCTCAATGTACAAACGACCATAGCCCTTTATTCTCCTGGTAGCTTGTGGCACAAAAGTTTGTGAACGTAACTTCAGTTTTTTTGCCCAGTTTGGAAGTATCTGCACTCGCATCAACTCCTACAGCTAACGACTTTGCTTTGGATGGCCTGTCTCACTGTGAACCAAATTGAAAGACCGGGGAATATATAGCACTAAAGGTAGTAGGGCCTAGCCTTCCGGCTGCAATCCAGTGGCAATTATTTTTTACACAACTTGGTCACTATTTTTTTACCCAATCTGACTATAACTCAAACAAAACTGATCTAAAACTAACTTAAAATTCTGCAACTCAACCACTTTTGGATTGGAAAATAAAAAATAATTTTACAATTAATATTAATAGCAAACATAACAGTAAATACAATTAAAACAATAAACAAAACGGGGTATAAACTTAAAAACAAAAATTCCAAATTACGGTACAGCCCGTTAGCTAGGTCTTCCAGGAATTTCAGAAACTAAAAATGGTTAAATATTAAAATTTGGGGAATTTAGCGGTTAATCGCTGGCGCTTAGCATACGGAATCCCTACAAAGAGCAGTTTCGCCGCTCTCGCTTGTGGGCACAACAGCTGAAGGTTGTGGGTTCGAATCCTTCCCCAGATCAAATTTAAAATCCGCTGCTATTCACTGTCAGATATCTTCCCAACTTACTTAACTATTCTCACCGTCTTTCTTAGCTAGCGAACTAACTACCTAGCATCTTCCATTGGTCTTTCCGTTTCTAATATATATTCATTATTTCTCTTCTTTCTTAACGAATGTCTCACCAACTATCACCGGTATATGCACCACGAGGAAGAGCATATCTGGTGAGTTAATATTATCGATAATACACTGCCTAGGCATACTATCTTGTGATATCATTAGAAACACCATGGTGTCCAAGACACCATATAATTGATGGTGACAAACACTCAGGACGACAAAACTTCCACAAATGTTGTGCTTTATAACGTAAACGCTGCATTAATTCCTGATCTATAACCGAAATACAATAAACTACTAACCCCAGAATTTGTGGACTATTGGTAATGGAGCAGCAGCAGCAGCAGTACTTAACACTCTTGGAGTTGCAAACAAGCGGGTTTTGCGTCTAATACTTGGAATACTAAGAAACTTTACGGAATCGTTCAAAAACACATCTGCCCAGCCATACCAAAATACGTCGAGTTGTGACGAAATAGTTTTCGCAAACATAGTACAGTAGCCGTACGTTGTTTCGTATTGTTATCGTCAAGCTGTGAATTTCCGCAAAACAGTTTAAGGTCCAAGGTGTTCAAGAATAAACGTCTTGTAGTGTTATAGCCAGATGTGCCACCGTCGCTTGAGCTACCTTGGATCAGCTTCAACACGAATACGCCCGACATGCGAACCAGGGGTGATAAACAACGGAATACTTTCACACATTGGTAGTCAAAAGCAGGTGAAGCCAGTCTAACATCGTAAATTCGCATCATTTCTACATCTTGGGCATTAGTGCCACTAGGCTAAAATGAAAAATTCCTTCACTAGTGTTAGTTATCATATATACCAAAAAGAGCTGGAAAGCCAAAAGAATATGAAAAGCACCCGCCTGAATAGTTGTGTAGGGTGAGATTCGAACCTATCTCCCGCCTTCGGATACACAAGCACACGCTCTACCGACTAAGCTATCCCTGCCAGACTACACAGCAGATATAAAGCCGTTATATTAAACTTCCCTGTCATCGATTAGGGTCTACCACTGGCCTTTATTTTACATACTACGTATATATTTCGTACATACCCCATATATTTAATTTGTTTCATATTAATAATCTACCTAAGAAGCCGGCAAGATTATTGAGTAACCATCGTGGTCTTCACGTGTTGGGGTCGTGCGACGTGCAGACCCCTTGTACAATGAATACATGTGGCTAGCGAAGAATTAGTTCGTCACCGAAACTGTAGTGTCGCTGCCGAGACGCAGAGTTCAGCGTGCCTAAATCGGTGCAATCTATTTCATGGCGCAATTGATGCGCCTGTCTATGCTCTATTTTTTGATGCCTGTTGGGAATACACGAGAAACTGAAACGTTTATTATGCAATGTTAACAAAAATTCACAGAATCATTCATCAGCAACATAGTTCCGTTCACGATATTAGAATACCGTTATTCCGTTATTTAATAGTCGCAGCAAAATCAGAAACAACTCAACGGCTTTCTCGTCGTACATACATGGTTCGTCTGTAGTTGATAAATACGGTCCGCCTCCAAACAGGCATTGCAAACGAACAAACGCTTTGCAACTGAGACGCCAATTAGAGATCAAACAAAAAATTACGAGAATGAGATCAAGTTCTTGTTTATCGGCCCCAGCTTTGTAAAGAAAACTATAACAAATGTGCAGGATGAAGAAAATAAAAGCCGATTTGTCTGTAGATCGATAGAACTCGACTGACGTTCATAATACAAAGTCAAATCAAATTCTGATTCGTTCAGGCTAATAGCAAACGAGTTTGGACAGCAAAATTTTAGATGTAAAATAATATATGCAATAATGAATTATTTACTATATAAAATTACGACACCCCTACATCAAGTATAATAAGTTTGAAAACTCACTGCCCCTACCGGCACTCGAACCAGCGGCCTTCCGAACTGCAGTCCAGCGTGCTAACCTGTCCTAAAGAAAAGAAAAAACGACTAACCGAATTTCGATGATTGTGCGGCGATCGTCTATTCGTTCAATTCAATGTCACGTAGGTCGCGGTAGTACTTCCTCATCTAGATGTCCACTGACGACCAGGCTGTGATGAGTCGATATGAAACGATGCTTTGAGGAAGTCAACAGTCACTAGATTTCGTATATACCGTTCGAATGATGGATACTGGTATGAAGTCATTACAATTCCAGTCGATGATCGACGCTGGCAAGAAAATAACCACAAAACATAATAACTCTGTATGATAGTACCTATAATAACGTCGATATGCAACCGCGGACACATCACCGAAAGCGACGATTTCATGTTGACGATTGCCTTTAGGAATATACCGACAAGGATATCTTGGCAACATAACGCGCACATATTCGAAATTTCTTCAACGATTTGCACCACTTCCTCCCGGTGGTTTTCGCTAATTAGTTCATACCATCCGACCTTATCTTTCCATAGTTGATGTAGGAGGCACGAACCAGCACCGGCCGGAAAAAACCTAGTGGGTCGAACACTGAAGCAACCTCCTGTAATATAATACAGTTCGAAAATCTCTACTGCTGAGTTCCCACACATTTGCAGTGTATCCCCATCAACATTCTATATCAACTGCAAGGCGTTCACCTGAAGTTGTTTCGTGTGGTCATGGCTCGGAATTGACAACATGAACTAATTATTATTGGAGGCCCGTTCATGGAGGTTCACTCCCCGGAAAACTTCTTTACCTACTTTATAAAATTGTCGGGTTCCATCGCGCTGTTGACACCCGAGATAACATTATCAACGTGAAGATTGTCGGCAATTGCTTTGCTAACCCAGTGATTAACCTTCCGCAAGTGGTAACGCACAGTTGCTGCTCGTATAAACAGACTACTAATTATGCCGAACCGAAAGGGACGCGACAAAACCAGTAATCCTCAAGGTTTTCATCAGTCGCTAGTTGCCAGAAATCCTTGACGAACAAAAATTTCGTCAAATCGCGATTACAACACTGTAGTACGTACGATCTGGGAAGTGTCTTTTCCACATCAGCTATGATGGCGAAGGAATGCATACGAAAAAATATCAATACCGCAATAAATCTGGAAGTGTAGCACAGTGCTTCGGTAAAGACATTCGTTGAGCGATGGGTTTTCTCTTAGCGTTCTTGTGGAAGCATCATATACAATGCGCACTTTAGTTGTGGCGCTTCCTAATTTTATTACCGGGTGGTGCGGCAGATAATGCATCAACTCTGTAGATTCAGAAATCTCTTGCGGCGGTATGTGCTCCATAATGCTTTTTCAAGCTGCTGTCGAAGTACTTTCTTATATTTCTGTCCTAATTCAGAATCATCATTTTTCAGCCGCATCAATTGCGTGTACAAACGGCCTCGCGCCAGTTGTTCATTGCGTGGAAATACACTATATTAGACATGCGAGGAAATCGAGCGTGGTATCGACCATTCTAGAAAAAACAGAATTATTGAATTGCGAAAGCGCTTCCTCGTCATCATTCGTAAACGGATTATCAGTGATTCCTATTGTCTCCAACTTGAAATATTCGTCAATATCGGGATATAATGGCATCGATTTGCGTACCGCAGCAACGTTTACGATTCCGCTGTAGCACGGAATAGTGATATTAGTTTCAGTTATACACAGCAGCACCCGAAGCTGTTCTTCTCAGGGTTCCGTTTCTTCGTAACGTCAGCAGATCAAAAATCCTAATGTCGATGGAATTATGTTGAGGCCAGAAGGAAGCTACACTCTAGAAATTCTCTGAAGTAATCCAGACCAATTAATATGTTAATAGCTCCCACAGACAAATCAAAGTCATCGGCTAGGACATATCGCATTGAGCTGGTAGTTTGAATATTATTTGGGGGCAACGGCCCTTCCACAATAGGTCGCTGTGTGACAACCGGTACAGTATGGCATCAATGATATGCATGAACCCACTGCGTGGATGTAAACCAAACTTGACTGCTTCTGATGTCATGGTTACTGCTTTACTAGCTCGTAATACAGCAACTTGAAGCGCTTCGCTATCTGGTGGTGTACTTCGATTGAACTCCCATCCATCAGCACAGTTTTCCGTGATAAAGGTTCTGTGACTACCGGTATCAAACAACAATCTCACTCACATGGTTTTGCCAGTATCGAGATTGTGCGCTGTGGTCATTGCGGTCATCAAAACGGCTCTGTCCAGCCGCCAGGAGGGCCGTGGCATGTGGTGCACTTGATTCCGACTTCACCGTATTCGTGTCCGAATTTGAATCATTGATATTTATGTCAAAGGTGGCTGTTAATACCAATGTTTCACTTTTAACTTGGCTCGACGTCTTTGCCACGGCATCAAACTTCGCGGGCAGAGGCTTTACGTGGCGGTTTGAGGTCTTACAAACGAAACAGCGTATCATTTTAACATTTGCCGGACATTTACTGGCTAGATGTCCCGTTCCTAAACATGGGAAACACCTCGCTGTATTTCGCAGGCAAGCAAAGCGTTCTTCAACCGTGGTATATGTGGGACACTCTGCGTTGTAATGCTGACCATTACAAAAACGAACAAGGTCTTGCAAGTCCACCCGCAGCTACTCTATTCTCCACGGTTTTGTCAGTTGACACAGTGAACGCTGATGACCCAGAACGTAAAATAGTTAACCTATCGCTCCCAGATTTAGATGTGGGTGGAACTACACGGAACATCGAGGTTTTGTTACCATGATATTTGCGACCGATTGCAGACCCGAAAGGACCAAGGTCACTGAATACTTCGTTCAGTTGCTTATAACCTTTGACCACTCTGATTTCACCCAGCTCGGAATCGTGGCCCACCTTTTGTTGACTCATCAGCTCTCGAACAACGCTCCGGGGATACTTGCTCCATACTTCAAGTACTAACGATCTGTTTGCATTAGTGTTTTCTCTGACGCCTTCTAGCTGCCTGAAAATTGCCTCAAACTTTTAATATGTCGACATCAAAGTACCGATATCGTCTTCCGCAGGAGGCAAGCGCTTCAATTGACAGCATAGATGACCAACCAGCTGTCTTGGAGTGTGTTCGAATCGCTTTCGCAAAATAGAAACTACAACTGCGTAATTATCATCACTGATGATGACACAATCATCAATGCACTTCAAACCATTCCTGATAAATCACCCCTCAGATATGCGATCTTTTCAGTTGGGGTGATATCCTGCTTATCAAAATTTGCCTTAAAGATACTCCAGAAACTTTATCACTCCTCGTAATCACCGCTGAAAACTGGCAGACTTAATTTCGGTAGAACCGTTGTTGATCGTCCACTACCCGTCTGACCAGCTCCATAATCAGCAACCTGCATGTCATTTGCGGCGCCGTGCAAACGCTGTTTGAGTTCGTGTAACCGTCTCTCCAAACTACAAATGATGTCGTTGGCTTCCTCGATTAGCGCAAGGTAACCGCTATCGAAATCTGCAGGTGTCTGTGCGTAAAGGTTTTCTTCGGCAGATATACTATGATCATCTAACTTCAGCAGCAGATTTTACCATTGCTTGTCCCGTTCTTCAACTGATTTCACACTTTTAGTTATTTCTGCTAATTGTTCTTAGATGTCAGATAATTGTTGGTATATATTGTTCCGTTGAAGACACAATTTTTTTCTATCAATGATCTACCGAGACTGAGATTTCGATATATACGACCAGGCTACGATGAGTCGATATGCAACGATGCTTTGAGGAAGTCAACAGTCACTGGATTTTGTACATACCGTTCGAATGATTGACGCTGGCAAGAAAATAACCACAAAACACAATAATTATGTATGACTGTACGATAACATCGACCAAGCAGATGCAGCGTACCAATTTAGAAATTATACGGTTGTGGATATGTTGATCCGGTAGACTGCTGAATGATGGTGATGGCGATATCAATAGTCGCGAAAAAAGAACTCGGTATTGTAATGATGTAACATATATTATAAACACCTCTGAAACACATCATCATGGTGATGCGAGTCGAAAACAGCATCTAAACTATTTGCATCGAGCCACACGATGACGGATTACATTTCCACGGGGATATCGTCGGTCGATCGATTGTAGCAATCGTTCGTTAGCTGAAATAATACACAGAACAGACGACCCGCCAAACAACTAACTCATGGAATAGCAGGATTCCGAAACAAGTTGGTTACATACTAAATGTTAATTGTCATAAACCATGTTCACAATCGACTGCAGAAACACTGCCCCACAGGACACAGGACTGAAGTTCATCGATTCCGCAAACATCTCTCTGCCGCTCCTGATGCAATGAGCACGAGTTGTCGCTTCAACCACCTTTTCTTGTGTAAACCCATCTAATTCGTTTTCATCGACTAACTCAGCAAAGTCATCGGCACTTTCGACGTTTTCAACATGTTTCGTAACAGTATCAAGCTCCAACTGGTATAAATGCTTAACAGAATGCACAAAACCGTTTAGCAACCGAACTTCGGCTGATGTTACGTTTTCATCAGAACTACATATTACGTTGATACCCCGTGCTAATACACCACGCAACGCATTAGCATTCTTCACCAACACTACCTCATCATCTGCGGGTGAGGATTTTACATTACTTTTATTGTTCTGGTGCTGATCACTACCTCGTTCGCGCATGCTAAGAAGGTTGTCGGAGCTTAATCTTTTTCGGCGGCGTGTAGACTCGTGCTTACGCGGCGCTCCGACCCCCAGTCGCTACTATAAGACACGAAAAATACAGTTTAGGCCACCAATAAATCTACTAGTAGCTGGGGCGCGCGAGTTCGTGGTCTGGGCGAACCAGGGAAGTGGTGATAATAACTCCTAGTGTCTCTTGTCTCCAACACAATCCAGCACTACTAACAGCTCTTTGCCTACCAAGTTAGCTTTATTACGCTCTTTTCATGACACCAATAACAGCCGAATAGTAGTAATGGTTTATTTACTATTTTCGCGCAGTACCAGTCCGCAGTGAAACCTTCGACAACGAAGTTGATGATTCTCGCAAAACGAACCGGTTGGCTGGAGCGGCCAACTTAAACAACAACCCTATTACGTTTATAGTCGAAGTCCCTACGCAATGGCACTTCGTGTTCCGGCAGCAGTAACACAATCATAACCACAAATATTACACGATGCCTTTGTTAACCGGGAACTCAGTATACCAAACAATTGACCACCTTTGAAATGTTCTCACGAAATCGAACTTTATTAGTGCCTAAAATCTGGTCTTACTGAATCAAAAAGTATAGCAGGAAAGTCCAATACCAATGCTTACGGTTTCGCGTGCTTATTTCACGTTAACTAGCAAATCATACACAATAGGCATAAGGGGTCATTGTCACGATTAAGTACTGACCGAGACAGGGCTATGACACGCTGTTACTGAATAAAAGAATTAGATCCGAGGAAAACTCGCATAAAACTATTCAGGTGAGTGTACTCGTAACCAGCGTGATAGTAACGCTACCAATATTTTGCAATAGAACGAACCACTTTCGCCACGCTTTGAAATATCACGCACACTCCATAAGAAACCAATTAACGAAACTTCTACGGCATTTAGGCATTATCTATTCGAATAGGCATCCATCAACTTGTGCATAGCAATATTATAAAACAAATACCGTACCATTATACGCTGGATAATACACCACGATGTATATTAAAACCGACTAGCTACCACTCTCTCAAAACAATTCTGCCAAGTTAATACCCAAATTGACATATCTCCCATTGTGATTCACGATTCTTTTATCGACATCTGAGAATTATTTTCGAAACTAAACGTTAACCACCAAAGCTGTCATGCAGAAGAAAACATATGTGAAAGCTGTAACGTAACCCTTTTTGCAGCTCAGTCATCAGATTCGGATTGAGTCCAGAACATAGCCAATACTAAAGAAAACGAATTTATTAGCCTCCACACACACAATCGCTCGAGAAAATAACACGTTAGCGCCCTCCGTTCAAACGACACGTATATCTACTATATGAGAAAATCCCTAACTTAGCTAAGTAATTAAACTAAAAAACGAAACTGCCACCATCACAATAACCAACTGAATAATTTTCACTATATAACAATGAATAAATGAGTAACCATGTATACAAATGCAAGACGCCCAATCGGCGAAAATAACAATACCTTATATCGGATTTATATAACACGCGCTAGCCGCGAATATCATAATATATATTATATATTTATTTAAAATTTAAAAAGGAATTTAAATGAGAAATTTATAAGGAGAAAAGGAGTGGAAAGTTGGGGTATGGTTTGAGAAAAGTATAGAAAGAGGGATGGTGAAATTTTACAATAGTGAAGGGGGTAGGTAGGGGAGTTTGTATTTTAATTTTGAGGAGTGGGGGTTAAGATTTGATGAAATGGAAGATGATTGAAAAATGTGAAAAGTTGGGGGAAAAATTGGAATTTTGGAAAATAGAAATTTATGGAAAATAAAGAAGGGGGAAAGGGGTGGGGTAGATATATGAATAGGGGTGGTAAGTGAAAAAGGATATTAAAATTTAGGGGATAGGGATTAAATTTTGAGGGAATGGGGAATGTTTGAAAAATGGAGAAAAAGGGAAGAAAAAGGATATTTTTGGAAAGGGTGAATTTATAGGAAATAAAAAGAAGGGGAAGGAGGGGAGTTAATATGTGGATGGGGGTGGTTATGGGAAAAAGATATGAAAATTTTAGGGAAATTGGTGGACGTTTGGGGGAGAGGGAGGGGTTTGAATTTTGGTTGGGTGTAAAAGAAAAAGGTGGGTAAGGGATATATTGCAGGAAAAAGGGTGGAGAAAAAGAAAAAGGGTGTTTTGGAGGGTTTGAGGGTATTTAATTTAGGAGGGGGAAGGGTAGGATTATTTAGGGGATTTTTATAAATAAGTAATAATATATATTATTAAAGTTAGTTTTAAATAAGTTAGGAAATTACTTAGCTAGTTTATATTTTTATATAATATATATAGTATATATATAGTAGGATTTATATAAGTTTCCGTACATATTACGCTCATATGCCACGCCGAGGGCGACAGGGGATACCAGGGCGGCCTTTAGTGAAAAGAAAAAGTAAAATTTTGTGGTGAAAAATGCACCAGCCCCAACACCCCACTTAGTAAGCCCATGACGTCCCGGCATGGGTAACAATAACCTGAAAACAAGTAATGACAATTATTAATAACAAGTAATGGCAGATAATATAACCAGTAACATCAAATATATAATAGAAAGCTCCAATAGTTTGGAAACCCAACGCTATTATGGCAGTACATGTATACTTATGATGAGCAAACGTAAATGACAAGAATTATGACAAAATGAAAATAAAAATAGAAAATTTTTGGAATTTTATAAGTTTTTGTTGTTTTTGGATTTTATAATTATTTAAATTTTTATGAAGTTTTTGTAATTTTATGAATGAAAAATAATATGGAATTTTTCCCAAAGGCACAATATAGCACAAGTTATGCTGAAAATAAGTAATACAATTCAATACGGGCTACCCTCAATTTACCAACTTTAACGAGTCTAACTCGATTCGTCATAATATATATATTACCACAATTACAGTACATATTGTTGTTGTTGAAGAATAACGTAATTACCGCAGGCACATATCGTTTATCCATCCATGACGAGGCATGACGAGGCGAGAAATTAGTCGTACCTACAAGTTCCTATAACAAAATATATATAAAAAAAATACAAGAAAAGTACATAGACAAATAGTATTACAGTTCACAATGTTTATTCAATATAACGTTAATATCCATAATAGTTGTTGCCATTGTTACATTCGACCATGACGAGGCAAAATTAACCATTGTCCATCTAGACCATGATGAAAAATATAATGACGATAAGAGTTCCTGTAACCCAGGACTCATGGTGCTGCTTAATGTAAAATTGTTTACCAAAATTGTCGTTGCATTATCGAAGTACCAAATGAAAGAGTTCCTGCCATTCAGGACTCCATAATAGTTCCATACTGTTCATTATCGTAATTGTTCGAAATCAAATTCGCGACGTATTCGAAGACAAAAAGTATATTAAACGTTCGCGATACACCAAAATGTTTAACCATGACGACATAATTGGTGGGGTTATACTAATACTTTTTAAGGTTATAACTATTACCGTTTATTGTAGCGCCCGATTGACGAAAATTAACAACAGTAAATATTGTTTTAGTCGCAACGTAATTGTGGCAAATACAATGGCCAATCGCACTTCAACGGCATAGATGCTGGTTGTCCCGGATAATCATTACGTCGATCGTACCATTCTGTAAGATAATGAAGTTCACGTAGAAACATAGTTGAGAATTGTCGTAATGTTTCCCGTGATGCTCGTTTAACCAGTTGTTGAAATTGTTCTAGCCGTTCTACCATTAAGTTCCCTGATAGTTGCTGGTTATTTAAACGACATTCTATTTCGTCTAGATCATCGCGCAATTGTTGATAACCGGAATTCGGAAAAACGTAATTACGAACGCGAGATACTTGGCTCGAAACACCTGTTCGCGTATCGGCGTAGCGTCGCATATCTCGTTGGACGTCACTTTCCCATTTACGTCGACTAAATCCAATGAAAAACAGTTGCGGGAAATATTGTATCGCGATGCTGCGCCTTCGCAGCATTTCGTAAACAAATCCACGCACTGCATACGCCACTCGACGTATGAATAAATCGTATAGTTCCGGTGTAACCGTAATGTTCCATTGTTTTTGAAAAAAGATATTTCGAACACGCTCTTCCCATTTGAAAAAGATGTCAATCAAATCACTTTCGCTGATATGCCGTCCAGGTTCACCAATCCGTTTGAATTCGCGTTTTAACTCATCGCGCAAATGTTGATACAGCATGTTCATGCGTTGTGGCATCGGTTCATTGGACGTTATTTGGTAGAACGTAAAGTAATGGTAAATCAACCGGTTACCAAACGCTGTAACACGACCGATTCGTAGATCATTACCATCAAACTGCAATGAAGTCATTTCCATGGCGTTTCGTCGTTCGCCAAGAAGCGCTAATTGACCGACATCGCGTTGTGACGATGCTGGTTGCACAGCTGGTGGCACGGCTGCTATAGCAGTCGCTCCTTATTCCTCCGATGCTGTAGAAACTGGTTTCGTGGGCGTAACGGCCGAAGCTTCCTCAAAAATTTCCACATCACTAACTTTTCGTTGTTTTTCAGTAGCCACCGTTAACGTTGACACGGCTGGCGTTGATGTAAAAGACGGCGCAAAAGTTGCTGCCGATGTTGATTGTTGCTCCGCATGATAAACTACTTCCTGTCGCTGTCGTGGTCGTGGTTCAACAACCGATGAGGCTCGTTGTTTGCCTCGCTGTCGTCGTCTCGCTTCACTATCGCTGGATTCACTAGTTACTCTTTTGTAGTCGTAGCGACGTTCTGCACGCGCTTGACGACTCCCAGTTCGTTGTGTTTTCTTCTTAGTTTGCGTTCCTCGCGTTTTGCGTTCCGGCGACTCTCTCTCCCGTAATCGCAGTTTGAGCTCAGCATTCTGACGATGTGCGTGATCGAGTTCTATTTGTCGGCCTTCCAGTTGAGCTCGATAGCTTTCGTCCATTCGACGCAAATAATGCAACGCAGTATCGACTCGCGTATTTAATTGCATTTGTTGCATTAACAGCATACCATCCAATTGCACTGCTGATGGAGGTACGGCTTGTTGCAATTGTTCACGCACTTGTGCCAATTCCGTACCACGTCGATGTGCAATAAACAATGCTCCATCAATGAGCATGACATCATGGGCACTATATCGGACGAACCGTCGATATTCTTCAAAGTTCAGTATCCAATTTCCAGGACCGACTTGTCGTACACTAATTCCTCCTAACAACGTTGTACCATACGACGTCGGATCTTGTCGAATGCGTCCAGTAAACAGGAAGAAAAATCGCCGTAAACTATATCGACGACCTACTACCGCTTGCAAATCCATTGAATTAGCGTGTGGGAACGGCTGATTATATTGTAAATACCGCACATTCCAAAATCCTTCATCGCCCACCATATTTTTAATCGTGCTTCCGACGCAATACACGCGTATAATGCTGCAGGCATATCTGGACCAAGCGCCATTAAATCAAATATGATGACGACTCCTTCGATCGTGGCGACTTGTAATGTAGCCGCTGCTGTACGTTGCCACCCTACTGCATAAGCTAACCATTTTGGATCGACCCAGTGTCGTGCATTACGTGGCAACCATCGCCAGCAGACGTCAAACGGATCCTTCTCAGGCATGTCCAAATACTTCTCCCACGCTTCTCGAAATTGCTGTTGTTGTCGGTAGCTGATGTTTACACCTTCCATATCACACGCTATTAAGTTGGTAGCTGATCGCTCGATAATACCTATCGCTGACTCAATTTGGTCACGGGCGTCTACCACAACTACACTAGCGGGGTGCATCCACTCTCAACCTACCATTTCTAACCCACTGGTCCACGCATATAAATTCCATACGGGATGATTACGATCTTTCCACGGTGGACCCTGCTGTCCCTCGGACCATGTTAATTGTTGTTCTATCCCGTTAAGTGAACGCTCAAGAGGGTTATCTCCCTGCTCAGACTCAAGGTCGGACAACCAATCAGAACCCTCTGAGGACCCAGTCTCACTACCACTATCCCAATTCGAGTCCGCCATTTCAGCAATTGTAGTGACGTTGTAATTGTCGACGTTGTAGAATAGGTCGTTAAATAACGCAGAATATAACAATTGTTACTATTGTTACTTATTACATGACGTATCGCTGCTTAAATAGCCGTTGTATATGACGATCGCCTGAAAGCTAAAATGCAATAATTGTTTATAACAGTTTATCGAGCACCATTAGAACGCCACCATGTCGGATACACAACAACTAGTACTCCACCTCTGTAACGCGCACCTTCCATTCTCCATTCCTTCAATGAATTCGCAAAGTTCTCATGGGCGTTCTCGGCTATAGATCTCTATCAGACGTTGACTCGTCACTATAACGTTGTAGATCCCAAAACTAGCACTCAGCGAATACTAACACACTGTTGCTACATTATATTATCCATTGTTCATTGTGCGATAGCGGAAAAAGACAGAAATAGAAGAAGAAGTAAAAAAAATCAATTTACCCGCTAACGTGCACATGGCCACCATATCGGATCTTTCTACCCGGCCAGCACTGGCGACCAACCAGCTAACGAGAACATTACTTCATCGCCATCGAAGATTTTACCATACGCATTTCCCGACTTTGGCATGCTTCATTCAATACCGGAAAATAGAAAACTAAAATAAGAAGTATCCACAATTATGTAGTATTTATCGTTTATGTACATAACCGTTGTACACAGGCCGGACAATACCATAATGTCGTTTCCGGCTCTTTTTCCAACTTTACACATCGAAAATGATACCATTCGAGGCAGTAGTCACATTCGATCCAATTGATATCATCTTCACCTACGCGGAGGTCATCTTCGTAACTTTGCCCGCATTCTCCGCAGAACCATTCGATCTCTTCGCTATCGATTTCAATCGCGCGTAAGCGTTGCTCGTATTCTAAATAATCGCGCGGCTCACCACCAAAATGTTTAAACAAACTCTTATTATACATCTTACTTTTGCGTCGCGCATCACCTAATCGTATTACCTCCAGATTAGGACCTTGTACCTTGACTACTCGATATAACCGTTCAAAATTCGGGTGAAATTTGTTAGTAATCCTACGAGAATCGATTTTCTCTGGCCTTCGCATTAATACTACATCGCCAGGCAAAAAGTCACGAATGCGTGCTCTTCGATCAAAATATCGCTTGTAGGCGTCCTGGGCCAAACGTACAGATTTACTAGCTTCTTTCCAAGTGCTAGTCAACGTATCCAACAGTTTTTGTACATGTTGGTCTGGACTTCCACCCTCCGTTATGGACAATAACGGATTTTCTCCAGGTAAATCCGGATCACGACCATGCATTAGAAAAAACGGGGTCTGGCCCGTTGACACGTGTACCGTAGTTCGGTACGCAAAAAGTGCGCTATCGACATAAGTGTCCCAATTATTTGGCTCTAATTCTGTGAGTGGCTTTATCATAGCCATTAACGTTTGATTCCACCGTTCCACAAGACCATTACACTGATGATGATACGGTGTAGCGAACACCGTTCGACTACCTAATTTGGCCGCTTCAGACGTAAATAATTCGGACGTGAAGGCTGGTCCTTGGTCAGACAAAATGACACGCGGTACCCCATGTCGGGGTACTATCTTGTTCAGCAATAAATCAACAATAGTCACGGCCGTTTGGTCTGACGTTGCGAAGGCTTCTGGCCACTTGGTAAAATAGTCAATAAAGTTGACTATATACTTGTTCCCAGAACGCGTTACAGGTAATGGGCCTATCACGTCTACGCCTACCATATGAAATGGGGCCATCGCAGGAATTGGTTGTAACGGTCCACGACGATTCGGACCAGGTTTAAACCGAGCACAAGGGACACATGCGTTAATAAACGCTTCCAGGTCTTTCTTCATTGTGACCCAATAAAATTTCCGTTCGAGCTTAGCCAACGCTCGATTGTATCCTACATGACCTGCGTATTTAGTCGTATGAGCTTGTTCCATCACGACTACACGGAATTCTTCCGGCAGTACCAAACGAAATTCGCACGCTTCTGCGCGAACAGGTCTACGTTTTCGGCTTACATAGTACAAAATACCATGTCGGACATGGAATCTATCTTCTTGCAACAAGATCTGTCGTTGCAAATCTTCCGCTAACTCGGGATCCAATTCTTGATCTTCAAGAAAACGAACCATTCCTCGTATAAATGGGTCCAAAGATTGGGCTCGTCGGATTTTATCCGCCTCCCATGGCGGATCAATAGCAAAATAGTCATTTAAATCACGTTCCACTATAGGAACATCTACCTGCATTCCACTTGGACCAGGTTGTGGATCATTCGCTTCATCGTTTTCATCAATCACTGCGTTAGGGCTTTGCGTAACTACGCCCACAATCTTTAAAAGATTAGCTTCTCGTTTCACTAACGCTTCGTTAGGATATTCGTTATCCGGTATCGGGTCTTCTGAATTATCAACCGATTCGTTACTCAGTGTGGATTTCAAAATCGGCGGACGTGACATTGCATCAGCATTAAGATGCTGTCGGCCAGGTTTATACACCACTTCATAATCAAATTCTTGGATTCTCGTTACGAAACGCAATAACCGTGGTGTCAACAAATCGATAGAGCGAGTCTTCATCAAAATTTGTACTAAGGGAGCGTGATCAGTTACTATCGTGGTAAAGCTACCCAACAAATATGGCCGAAATTGTACCATAGCTCGTACTACGGCCAAGCATTCTTTTTCAGTCACGCTATACCTTGTTTCAGCATCGTGGAATTTTCGACCACCATAATGAATTACTCGTTCTTTTCCATCCTCACCACATTGTGGTAAAATAAAACCAACACCTTCGTTGCTAGCGCCGGTGTACAACCTAAATGGCTTCACTGGATTCGGGTACGCTAAGATAGGCGCTGTAGTCAGTGCAACCTTGAGTTTATCAAAGGCTATCTGGCACTGTTCCGTCCAACGAGATTCCACCGAATTAAACTTACTCGGCCCTTTTGTCAATCCGTGCAATGGAGCAGCGATGAGACTATAACCTTCGATAAATTGACGGTAATAACCAGTCAATCCTAAGAACGAACGTACTTCCGTAACGTTTTGGGGTCTTTCACACTCCAGTATCTTTTGGACTTTCGCTGGATCTGGTGCTATTCCGCTTTCCGATACTACATGACCTAGGAACAATACTTCCCGTCGTACAAAGTCACATTTCTTGCCCTTAATTGATAAACCCGCATCACGTAAACGATTGAACACACATTGGATATCCCACAAGTGCACTTCGAACGTTGGTGAGAACACGATCACATCGTCAATGTAACACAAGCAAAATTCTAGCAAATAACCTGACAAGACAATTTGCATCATCCTTTGAAACGTAGCAGGCGCGTTAGTTAACCCAAAAGGCATTACCTTAAATTCGAATAGACCTTCATGACAAATAAAGGCAGTTTTTTCGACATCCTCAGGTTCCATTTCTACCTGCCAATAACCAGATTTCAAGTCCAATGTCGTAAAATACTTAGCACCTTTAAGGGCATTTAAAGTATCATCAATTCGTGGAAGCGGAAAACTGTCCTTCTTCGTTACATCGTTCAGCATACGATAATCGATACAAAATCGCATATCTCCAGTCTTTTTCTTGACGAGAACAACAGGAGATGCCCAAGGGCTCATCGATGGTTGAATCGCATCGTCATCCAGCATTGCCTGGACTTGTTTCAAAATTTCCTCCCGATGCACGTCGCATTCTTTGTTGAATGGGCTTGGTGTCTCCAGTATCGATAGGGTGTCGCAAAACATTCGTTCGGCTAAGTGGGGTTGTGGAACTCCCGAAAACATCACTATTGCGTTCTAACAACCGCGGTAACATTCGTTTTTCGGTTTCGGTAGCAACCGCTTCCTTTAGGGACACACCCTCCGGTAATTGCGCTTCTTTAGCTAGCGTTATTTCCGCTGCTAATTCCCTATACAAGCGTTTAGCTTCTTTCGCTCTAATCTGAATCTTATTGGTAACGGCCTTAGAATAATCGACATCAGTCATCGCTGGTGTTTCCATCGACGTAACAGCAACGGTATCCACAATTTCTGTAACGTGTGACATCACGTCATCAACTTTTACCTTATATGACTGCTGTTCCAAATTGGTAACAGGTACCCAAGCCATACCCTCTTGCACTTCGACTACCGCATTTGGACAAAGTATAGGTCGCTGGAATCTCATCTCGGTATCGGACTCTACCATAACACTTTGCCCATTGAAATTAGTCGTGTTGATATTACAGGGTGCTAACTTTGTACTTTCCGGTGGAATTTCGGTATCTACAGATACCCTGCAAACATGAAAAGCACCCACTGGAACTTCAGTTAGTTTTCCGGACTTGATTATTTTTCCGGTACCAGTCTCAGCAGACGTTGTTTCTTTACGTTGGACTAAAGACCAAGACCGTACTAACTTATCACGGACCAGAATTCGCATTTTTGGTAATCAATTACGGTTTGGAATTTCCGTAACATGTCATCACCGATGACAATCGCAACTGGCATATCTGGTACAACGTGAATTTGTACATACTGGGACTGCTCTCCGAAATGTACCAATGCTTCGAACCATCCCAGGGTCTTACTAGCTGGGGAACCATCAAGAGCAAATACCTGGATCACTTCGGAGTTCAATTTATACCGACTGAAATTTTCCTCATAGACTTCTTGGAGCATGATCGTCATTTGAGCTCCCGTATCTACCAGTCCCCGTAACTTATACGAATCAATTTGCACGTCAACATAAAAACACGATTTGCTAGAACGAGCTAACATCTCTACCTGTGCTATCGAGACTTGCGTATCCTTTTGTAATTCCGAATTTTCTTCGAAGTTTCGTTCAGAAACCTTTTCTACCAGTACTTGATGACGTGAATTCTTGGGCAACACTACTCGTGATGGTGAATGCGAGATTTCAGACCCATCCACTTTTCCATCTGGTTTCAGATGAGAAAGAATGTCGCGCATTTGTCCGGCCATGCGACGCTCTACATCATTCATCTGACGAGCTAATGTCTCTAAAGCTGCAGATTGTACGGCTCTAGATTCCGAACGGCGTCGGGTGTCGCCGGTTAATTGTTTCTCCACATTTACTGATCGTTGACGACAATCACGAGCAAAATGACCTGGTTTAC
>JASANE010008459.1:0-11860 GCA_030248225.1 Trileptium ribeirensis
ATGATTGGGGGTACAGAGACTATGGGGGCATAGTTTCCAAAAGATGGGTGCTATAGCAAGCGTAAAATAATTTTTCCCCCCCAACTGGGATTGGGCCCAAATTTGAACATGCTTTGTCAGTGTTGACGTTCGACACGATGCCACACGTTCGTGATCGCGAAATAATTTTCTTTTCCAGGTTATTTTAATTAATTCAATAGAAATGATCAGCGTGTGATACATTCAGTAATTATTATAAGACAGCTTTCAAAATTGATTTCACAATTATTGACAGCTGTGAATTCTTCTTTTGGTACAACACATAAACTCCAACATTAGCACGCGGTCCTCTTGGTATAACGCTAGGGCCATAAGGTTTATTTACAGATTACTTATTCAAAACGATATGACAAAACGGCATCTGTCAATTCAGTAATAAATGAATATTTCTAGCAAATAGAAGGAGTGGTCAGAGTGGAACAGTTGTGACCTTTGCTTACGCATTAGTTATGACATACCACGTAATGGATGGCATTGAGGCAGCATACATTGCATTGGTTCGTAAATCTGTCGTTCTAATGCAGCAATATTAGTATCTCGTGAGTGAAATGACCTTGATAACTAAACTATATTCAGCATATTCCTGATGCCCTGTACGCAAAACATAACTAAACTACTGAACATAAACTGTATTCTGGAGACAGGATTCATTAACCTTAAACCCACTGAGAACTTCTGAAAACACAAATACTCGTGCTGGACTCTAAATAACCAAGTCATCGGAGTCATCGAAGTACCTATATACAGACCATTCTTGATTGCCAAATGTAGTACATACATAACCGAACAAATGAAAGTAGACTACGTTTTGTAAGTCGGGATATGCGACTATAAAACTCTTGATACTCCATGAAATGTTAAAGTATAGTCAAGTTGACTCTGGGTAACAGAACAATCGTATTCATTGTATTTTATAACCTAACCAACATTCATTGTAAGGTTAAAACACGAAATAACATGCCGAAATTTAGAAAATCAATATTTCTGGCACATTTTGTTGGAAATTTATAACAAAATATTTTTGTTCAGCGAAGTCATGAACCTCAATGAGATTATAGTGCTATCGTCTTTCGATTCGAAGTCTGTATCGCGAGCCATACGTATACACATATATACATAGGGAATAGAGGGATTATACTCCTGAAGAGTCGGAAGCCATCCGGCAGGTGGCCGCCTCTCCACCCCGGTGAGAATTTGGTCATATTTCTGTTCGATGTTCCTTCATTCGAAAAGTGACACTGATTTCTGGCGAGTACTGCATGTGTGTAAAAAGTTTATGCTTTTCGATACTTTTTTGGACAAAAGCAAGAAAGGCAATTGGGAACAAGAAATGGCGGCGATACGGTATCTTGAGGCAAAATGATGTATGTGGTGAATGGTGATACTAAAGCCCCAAAAGTTATATCAACCGATTTAAGCCGTGGTACCAATTTTAATACAATTTGCTAAAAATGGCAATGACGGACTGGGCAATGCGAGACCGCGACCTTTCGAAACTTCTAAAACATAAAAAATTGTTTAAATATATTTTAACAGAGGTCTACACAGCGATCATGAGACGCTTTACCAGCTATTTTTGTCAGATATCCAGCTGATGGTTGATTTTGTGCCGCGCGCTAACCCCCGGTGATAGACACAATTGGCTATCGGTACTCGCGTTTGTCACCGTCGACTGTGGCTAAGCGTCCGGCAGTGGAACCCGACGACACTTCATAGAGAGCAATAAAAATTTCAATACAGTCCCCTGGGTTTTATTGTACATTTCGTTCTTTAGGCCCTCTTGGTTTATATGACCGTCGGGAACTAAAGTTATAAGTACATATATTCCTATGTGCTTGTTCCTCATATTTTTTCCCCAAAGTTCTTTTGCACATCCAGAAAGTGCTGTTAATTCTGCCTGAAAGACTGCGTACTGACCCAGCGGGACAGAGAGTTGAGCTCCTCCTACTATATTAATTCCTGCACCACATTCCACAGAGTTGTGCTGTGCAATCCTTGAACCGTCTGTAAAACAAACAATGTCTAGATCTCTCGTTGCTTCAGCAGAGCAATGTTTTACATTCCATTTTTAGAATGCCTTACACTACAGACTCTGTCTCTAGGCATAGATGTTAGTTGATTAAATCCATTCAACGATTCCTGTTAAAGATTTGTTGGATCCATCATACTTGATGGTTTCCAAAGACATAAATGTTTAAGCCTGTAGAAATCATTCAGTGCTATTTCTTTCACTACCAGCTCTATTGGCGTGATATTTGGAATAGCCTGAATCCCATCTAGTGGTGTGGAGCAAAAAGGTCCACTAATCATTAGACATGCTAAGCGATAAACCTTCTTCAGTTTCTCCCTATATGTTGACAGTTTATGTCGGTGCCACCAACAAACTGCCGCATACAACATAGAAGGTAGAACAACTATTCGATACAACTTATAGGTGTAGCTGGGTTTCATCCAACAATTACACCCTAGAAATCTTTTAATTGCAAAAAGCATACGACGAGCTTGCGTTCTCTATATGGTTTTTCCAACTGAGCTTGCTATCTAGAGTTACGTCCAAATATTTAACAATTGTAGACCTCGGGATCTCCGTTCCATCTATGTTTAGAACAATTTGATCAAAGCATTTGCGTCTTGTTGTAAAGACAATATATACTTTGACTCTTTTGTGGGTTAATCAACACCTTCTGTCTTTACCCCATTTGTTCAAACAGTTCTTGCTGTATTGGTAAGACACGTTTTACCAGTTTTTTACCGCTTCCTCGTGTACTGATATTTTGCACTAACACGGAAGGATTTAGACAAGCATTTACACCTGCGTTCAGACATTTAAAAATCATGCAGAGGTTTGTTGGCAGAGGCCACAGGTCTAAGGGTAAAAGGTTGTAAAGCCTAAGGCGCTCCTTGTAACTTATAGGGACACCGTTGTTTCTATAATTTAGTCTTGGAGGAAAATATCTCTGTACGCGTTCAATTTTGTTATCTCCATTAGAGGTGTGGGTGACGATGAATATTCCAAAAGAGGCCAAATATATGATTTATAACAAAGCAGTAAGGCATGTGGGTCACAGTTTATAAAACAACGAAATAACGTGTTAGTAATGCGATACTATTTGGAAATGGTTGCATTTATATGATATTTAAATTTTTGATCATAACTATTACACCCAAATCGTTTACTTGATGCAAAGTGGGCAAGTCAGTACCATTTATACTATATGGTATTTTTGGATTATTTTACCAAGATGCAAAATCCACACTTTGATGGTGATATGGCAAGCTGCCAGTCAGAAGACCAGTTCGACATTAGGTTAAGTGCGTTTTGCATTGATACTTGAGAACAGTTATCGTTCTTATCAAAGTTAATATGTATTTTAACATCATGAGCAAATATTTCAAAAAATCATTGTTTAAACAACATGTTACATCACTAATATATAGCAAAAACAAAATGGGTCCAAGAACGCTACCTTGCGGTACACTAGATATCATATTTCGTGGTTGAGACAAAGTGCTGTCAAGTTTCACTCGCAATTGTCTGTTATTTAGAAATGTCTTTAATCATCTTAGTAGTATCTCACAATAAAAAACAAACACAGTTTATGGATTAATTTAACAAGATATATAGTATCAAATGCTTTTGCATAGTCAATATTATACTATATCTACATCCTTTTTAGAATCCACAGCAAACCACCACACATGTACAGTTTCCAAGAGTTGAGTGCAAGTGGATTTTTTGGACACAAGGCCGTATTGCTCAGGTGATATCAAGCTGCTTTCTTGCAAATATGATCTTCGAGCATCACATATTATGGTTTCCATTACTTTACAACAACACAATATAGAAATAGGACGATAGTTCAAAGGTTCATCTGAATCTGCTTTTTTGTATACTGGCACAACGTTCGATTGTAACCACGCTTTTGGTAAAACTCCCTGCACAAATGAATGTTCGAAAATGGGTGAACGCGGTAATGATGTAACATCTTTTAGTTGTTTTAAGAGAAATTGGCTAAAGCCACCAGGAGTATTGTTATGATTAGGCTTAAGCTTATGCAACACGTTCCATACCACTTGCGGGCTAAAAGAAACCCATGAAATTTGGCTTTCTATCACAGAACGAACATCAGAAGCTACTGAGTTGATATCACAGAATTTCACAGCACGTGGAGTTATCAGCACAAAGAGCACCGTTAGGTACTTTCAGAGCCATAACAGTGCTTTTACGAGACAATTTACTATTGACGTAGTTAAACATTCATTGTCTAATATAAGTTTTGATGACACAGTTTTCTCGGCATCTTTTGAATTTATCGATAACTTTCACGAATTTTTTGCTAAAAAATTTTATATTCATGAAAATCGTGTGTTTTTTGGCTAAATGCCAGAGTTTATTTTTACAATTTAACATTTTTCTAATGTGAAACTGGTACCTAAACTTGGAATATTTTTAATTTTCTTTGAAACACCAGTTTCAATAACATGTACAATTACCGACCAAAATAATTATTTCTTTTCCACATTAAACACTGAATAGAAACATGCTTGACTCGATCGATTCGATTGAAATTCTCGATATCTTGGTCGTTGCTTGATTGAACTTTCCAACCCTTGCACCATTTGTTGGTCGATGTTCTCCACCGCTTCGGCTTTCTCTGTCAACGTTGCGAACGCTTCTTCCTTTGTCAAGCATAATCGGTTTCGGGTTTCGTTCTTTAACCCAGTGATCAACGCGGACTTGAGAACTTCTTCAACGATTGGTTCGGGTATGCATTTCGTGGTCTAGTGTCTTGCTGCATAGACCCGTACTCCATCAACGAAGTCTTTGGCCGTTCCCGTTTGCCGTAGACTTTGTAGCTTGATCATAAGATTCGTCAACGTCTTCGGAATATCGAATCGTTCTTTGAACTTTTTGACCAATTCGTTGCTGAGTTCTTTAGCGTTTTCGAGCGTCAATACTACTAAGTATTCTTACGTGTTTCGGCCCATTTTCGCCTTCAGGACTCATACCTTCTCTTATTCATTCTCCTATTCCGTCTTGAGCCACTGCTTTTTCAAGTTCTTTTCGTAATTTCTTGAAGTTTAACCCGCCCTTGTACGATTGTATATTTCGAACTTCATTCTCCACCTTGACGATGATTGCTTGACCAATTCATTCTCGTTGTATTCGGAACTTGTGGCGTTTCTTTGGTTGCCACTTTGATCAGCGCTTCGATCATTTTTGTTATCAGGTCGTTGTTTTGTTGTACTTCTTGTACTTGAATGGTTTGAAAAGCCCCGCAATTCGTCGTCACGTGTGGGGCTTACCGTTGGTTGCATTCATTTGCGTTTTGGATTGCACCGAAATTCGTTGTCGCGCACGGAACTCGTAGTTGGTTCCATGTGTTCACCGTTTGACTTTCACCGGTTCGTGCCTTATTTGCACGGGTTCGTTCTTGGACTGCACCTAATTGTTCATGATTCGTATCGATTTGGTCTCGAGTTGTGTTGTGTAGCATTTGGTTCGTGCTAATTCGATATTGATTTGCACCGAATTCGTTGTAATTTGCACCAAATTATTCCAGATTTACGCTGGGTTGCATTGAAGTTGCACCGTATTGGTTGTAATTTATGTAGTTTTGATCACCGTTTGCGTTGAATCGGCTTCGACTTGCACTGGTTTGTTCTTTATTCGCGCCGGTTTGTTCAGGATTTGTCTCGGCTTACTCTTGGTTCGTATTGAGTTGTAATCGAGTTGCACCGAGTTGGTTTTTCTTTGCACCGGATTGATCGTTATTCGCACCAAATTGAACATGGTTCGTGGCGCTCTGATCTCGGTTTTGACTGAGTCGTGTTTGAGTTGTTCTAGGTTGGTCGTTAATTGCACCGAATGAGTCGTAATTAACATCACATTGATTTTGATTTACGTTGGGACATACTGATTTTGCACCGGTTCGTCTATGATTGCACCGAAATATTCGTCATTTACGTCGAATTAGTCTCGATTGTTGAATCGCTTTTCATTTGCACCGATTGTTGTTAGACTCGGTTTTTGTTGTTCTTGCGGATGTTGGATCTCGACTGCGCTCTGATTTGCACCGATTATTTCGTGGTCGTTGCTTGCGATTAGTATCGGTTGTGCTGGCGGAATCTCTGATTCGTCTTGATTGTAATTTTGACATATTCGCTTTAGCTCTTCAGTGAGGTTCGCATGCTTCTTAATGAATTGTAGCTGCCTTTCTTTTTGTTGTTGCAGCTTCTACATTGTTTCTTGAATTTCTTTTTCGCGATCTTCTACTGTTGCGAATAATTGGTCGTTGCTCGCTTCTTCTTGAAATGTCTCGGTGTACGTTTCTTGTAGGCTTGTTCTTTCTCACCTTTGTTCTTGTCTTTTCGATTCTGGCGTATTCGGATCAAATTGTCGCATTATTTCTTCTATCTCTTTTGCCATATTCGAGCTTTTCGTTGTTTCTTGTGCTTTTTCGTTTGATGATTCTTCGTTCCCGACGTTCTTTTTCGTTATCGGTTCTTTGCAAGTCGTTGCACTAGGTGGCGTTCTCTGAAGTGGCATAATATTTAGGATTTAAACAGGATTACGTAAAACGTCCTTGTTATGTGGACTACTATTTGCTACTATACTATAAATAACTTCTATTTTGGCTTCTGCCTTATCTGGGTTAGGGGATACTTTTTGGAATTTTACAAAATACTGACCAATTATATTTTATTTTTAAACTGTCCCACTTTTACACAGCATCGTGGTCAGCAAGTTATATTGTTAAATCCAGGAGCAGGGGTTGGACAGGGATTTTTCTTATGTCGGCTATCGGAATTAAAAAGGGAACGGGATTCGTCACCGAAAGATTGCGCTGTTCGTGATTTGGCCAGCAGAATGCCGGTGGGACGATTGGTATGGCGCGCGTCTTTCTGTTCGTGAGCGGTACTAGTGCCCTATATTTCGCGTTGCAGCGTGATCCTTGCTCAACTCTACGCGCTCGAATTTCAGATAATCGGCAACAGACACGTATAAGGAAGGTTTATTATAACGTGATAAAATATTAAGGCACTGCTATCTCGTAAAGCACTCGAGGCACTAATTCAATAGCCGCATCAGAATAACGTAATCTCCTCAGTGCTCGTTTTAAAAAGTCTCGACTATTCTTTAGTACTGTATTTTTTGCTCACGCCTCTTCGTACCCGTTTTTAAATAGAGTTCTCGTAACCAAAATGGATGTACCTTCTTTAGTACCGGATTGTTTTCAACTCACGCTTATACTTCACCGACAATACTTGCACAATTAGCAGTAGGCTCTTGTAGAGTCTGACACCAAGTTGATACACAAACTGACTCCTGCTATTTACGCAGTTCGGCCACTGAATCAGTATCCTTGAGGATCCTAATTTATTACTTTAGTCCTTAGGTTAAGTTAAAGCTACCTCGTATTTGGCCTAATCCTTAGCCCTAAGTTATCACGACTATTGTTTAAGGGTTATACCTGAGCGATAGCGGTTAAGATTTATGTTATTTAGTACTTGAGTAAGTTCCCTTGTGGGTTGACACAGCGACACGGGACGGCTGCCAACCGTGCGATTACTTGGGTACCTTAACCTAAGCCTTAGATTTACGGTAATAATGCCAGTTATGTTAAACAGGCTGACACCGGACGGCTGCCGAAAGACGTTATTAAAACTGTACAGTAGCGGTCAACTACCATGCAGTTGAAGTTTCTCACTCCATACGTCCTACCGGACGGGGACTCGTATGGGGAGATCCTTGCCCTACGGACGCAGGTCCAATATAGCAAGTGGGATCTAACGGTGGCTCGAGAAGGTTACCTTTTCCAGACCCCTTACTCGCCCGGTCTTCTCAAGAATAATACTATTTGATTTACCGACAACGGACGCTGCCCCTTTCACAGGTAGTATATACTACAAATTAATTCGGATTCCACCTGTATTCTCACCCTGGAATATCTCACTGAACTTGGGGCTGAAATTTTTAAGATATTACTAACCCTAGATTATATATTCTATCGCCCTTAATGAAATTATTCGCCACTTCTTAGCGTTTTTCTTGGGAAGATAATATTACTAAGTGCAGTAATAATGGCACTAAGGTTACTTATTTGTGCTGTTCTTTCGAATACTCTAGTGCTATGCCTTTCACTATCCTAGTCTGTCGTAGCCACCTTTAAGCAAAAGCACATTCTTTGTGCTCCAAGAATTTAATCGGTTAAACCGTGTTTGCAAAATCGGAAACTCGAGTATAGGCGTTTGCTAAATTCAGAATTGTTAGTCCACTAGGCGAAGGGCCGAGTATAAGCGCCTTTCCAGTAGGACATCTGTAACACTGTAATCAGCAGGCGATAGGGTTTTTTAATTCATGTTGTGCTAAAATGTGTGGTTTTTGAAATTTAGGTGAGTTTTTTACATTTACCTGTGTTTTTTAACATGCAAATACCCAAATACCCTGTTTTAGCGTTACAGGGAAGTTCAAGTAATGATAATTAACCGGCTACTAGAAATTTTATATTAATGCATGCATTATATATTTATACAATGGACAAATCAGTTATATTTAGCACTAATTTTTTCATATTTCTGAATTTATAGACTTAGGTTCCACAGTTATAAACATGGTTAGTTTATAAGCATTCAACGTTTAAACAATTTTGGTTTTTGTAGCCTTTTAATTAAACAGTTCAGGTGTGCTAAATTTTGTGTTTTTTGAAATTTAACTGTGTTTTGGCACTAAGAAAAACACAAAAAACCCTGGCAGGCGATATACGTGACACTCAATGTATCGGTACTATCCTCCAGAACGTTCGGAACCACTACCTTATGTCGGCTATCGGAATTAAAAAGGGGGCGGGATTCGTCACCGAAGAGTGTGCGGTTCGAGGTGTGGCCAGTAGAATGCCGGTGGGACGCTTGGTATGGCGCGCGTCTTTTTTTTTCGTGAGCGGTACTAGTGCCTTATATTTTGCGTTGCAGCGTGATCTTGCTCGGTTCTACGTGCTCAAGTTCCAGATAGTGTGTATGAAATGTTTATTATAACACGATAAAAAGTTAGACACTGTTATCACCGTAGCTCGCTTGAGGCAGTATGCTTCGGATAACCGTATCAGAATAATCGTACTCCTCTCAGTGCTCGTTTCGAAAAGCCTAGGCACTATTCTATAGTCCCGTATTTCAGCTCACACTGGCTTCGCATTAGTTTTTCAGTAATGACAGATTGAGCACTCGTAACCTAAACGGCGGTACATTCTTTAGTACCAGATTGTTTTCAGCTCACACTCGTACTCCACCGCACTCAATTGCACAGTCTGTCTTCTACTATTGCACAGTCTGACACTATATTTGCTCAGCCTGACGTTTCACTTTCGCTATGCACTTCGGCCACTAATTTCGGTGTTCTCGACAATCCCTATCTAGTACTTTAGTTCTTAGGGTTATTTAAAGCTAACAAGTATTGACCTAGTCCTTAACCCTAAGTTATCACAACTATGATTTAAGGGTTATACTTGAGCGATAGTGATTAGAACTCGGGTTATTTGTTACTTTATTAAAGCCCTTGTGGGTTGACACAATGATACCGGACGGTAGCCATATGCGATTATCTGAGTACCTGGACCTAAGCCTTAGATTTACACTAATAGTGCCAGTTATGTTAAAGTTATTAAAACTGTACGGTAGCGGTCGACTACTGTGCAGGTGAAGTTTCTCACTCCATACGTCCTACCTTGACGGGGATTCGTATGGACAGATTCTTGCCCGATAGACACTGGTCCAGAAATAATAGCAATTGGGATCTACGGTGACTCGAGGAGGTAGTAGATTCCTCGCCCCTTACTCACCCGGTCTTCTAAAGAATAATACTACTTGATACTAGGGTCCGTACGGTTGCCACAGATCACAAGTAGTACTGCTAGTTAATTCTGAACCCACATTCACTCTCGCCCTGGAATATTTCTCACTCAACACGGGGGCCGAAATTTGTAAGCTATTACTAAACCTAGTACTATATTACCTATCGCCCCTAGTAGGCCTTATGGCCACTGTTCATAGTTTCTTAGGAAAATTAATATTATTGAGTAAATAATATCTGATTACAGGCACTTATTTGTATCGTCAATCGCAGCCATCCTATATGTATTCACAACTCGTTTCACTCCATACCATAAGTCAGCCACAGAAATTAGTGGGTATTAGCCAAATTTATTAGTGCGTATTCTTTACGCGCACTAATAAAGACCGCTGCGTCAAAAGCTATTAGCAAGGAAACCCGAGTATAGGCGTTTCCTGATCTTAGATTCGCTTGTCCACTGGTCTAAGGGCCGATTATAAGCACCTTTCCAGTTGACAACTATAGTAGTATCTTCAATCAGAAATGTATCAATACTCTCCTTCAGCACGCACTAGGTTTCCGCCGACAACATAGAACCATGATAACACTAAAATCGAAAACAAAAATATTAGCTAAGTAGCTGATTACATAAAAACAACCGAAATTCATGTATTTACGACTCTCCCATAAATACGTCCTGTACTCTCCGAGATCCAAACTAAGACTGAAAAGAACAGATTAAGCTAAACTTAGACACATCTAATTGGAAAAACAAATCGATATTATGCAAATTAGGTAAGAAAAAAATAAAATTTTATAATTTTAGAAATTTAGGATTTTAGAAAATTGGGGGGACCATATAATGTTATTTAGTGAAAAAAATTAGAAAATTGGGATTTTAGCCACGGGAACCCTTGCTAACCTACGAAACCCCGACACTCAACACTTATTTCCCTCACAAATTACATCATGTTATTTCTTCACTAGCTAAGTAATTACCACCAACATTAACTGAATTTGTCCTTAACTCTTTATTTCATTCCGTCTTTAACCTTACCTTTCTCCAATCCTTTCGCAAAACTTTCAAATTGTTTCCTTTTACCCAAAAAATAATTCTTTACTGTTTCGTACACATTTTGCCTATCCTTTGTCAATTTCCAGCGCTCCCCCTTTCTACACTACCCTTCCTACTATCAATTTTATACTCCACCTAATTTTTACCACAACAAATTTCTTGCTAAATACATATGTCCCGTCCAAAATACGCCATTATCCTTTTCATCTACCATCTAACCCTTTCATCCATTCCCCGATATCTTTCCAAAACCGTTCCATTTTCTCTTTAAGCCTTGAACAATATTCCTTCGAAAGACTCAATTACATTCCATAACCTACCTACCACACATTCCAAAGTTTTCTTTTACTACGCCCCAACCATCTGCGTCCATTCCTCCAACAATCTCTCATCTCCATCTTTCTTTATCAACTTCCAGCCCCAAATTTCCCTACCCTCTTTTCCTTGCAAATTCATTGGAATTCTTCATTTTCTTTTTTCCAAAATATAGGCTATCCACTAGCTCTAACCTACACAAATTCGCTTACGAAATATCTCTTAAAATTCTCCTTATTCCGTACTCCAATCCGTTTGCCTCCACGCCCTCATTCCTATTTTTAAAATTCCTCAAAAGTTTCTTAAAATTCTCCAACTGTCCTTCGCCAAAAATACAACCTCCTCCATTCACTCTTCCAAATTCCTTTTTTCCTATCGCCTTCCTTCATAAAAATCCCCATTTTCCTTTTCCCGAACCATTTCCCACCTCCATGTCTCCTCCTTATACCTATCAAATTTTTTTAAAACTCCCAATTTCCCCATTTCGAAAAATAATAGAAAACGATCCCCTTTCCCTTATCCCTAATACTTTTTCCATTATTCTTCTGGGCCATTATCGGTGTCCCACTTTCGCAGGAGATCCCGTGCAGGTCATCCATGCCGCT
>JASANE010008460.1:0-34649 GCA_030248225.1 Trileptium ribeirensis
TTGCTTGATCAGTTACATATTGCTGTATTATATAATGTGATTGGTTTTTGAAATGTTAATTAAACTTTTGGTTCCTTTCTATAGAATTCAAACCATGAAAAACGGTGATCGCGGCAGTCTACCTAGATAGCCAGTGCGCATCTGATAGTAAGCGCCATGCAAGATCTTTGTAAAAATCACAAACAACACCCTCGAGCATATATTCTAGGCCAAGCCACAGTGATCGAAATATCGCGGGCGGCCGCTTGCACTCGTTTCTCATTGCATCACGTCTGGTCGCAACTGTGGTTCAAAGTTCTGAAACTGTGGCACGTGATCTTTGCCGTCATAACTCTACACTGTTTGAAAAGATTCTGTTTTATTCTCACCGAAATTTTGAGAAAAGAATTTGTGGAAATGATAAGAGTAAAAAGTTTCAAAGTCGAGTGAATGCTTTCAAAATCTGTTGGCTTGCTCGTTTAAATTCACAAGATAATAAAACCAAGTTTGAGTTAAATAAATGTTCACTTACCCAGAGCAGAACGTGGCCTGTTCAACTCTGTGTTTAGTGGATCAAATTGCTACTAGTCTAAAATATATATAGTATCTATTTTATTGTTAGGTAACAGCAGTGAAAGGTACCGAAGGCCCACCGTTGAACATCTGACAATCGGCTGCCCGGCCGAATATTCCCGTCCATCGGTCAACAGAACGCCTGATAGTCAGTGACCGGCTTAAAATGTTCCGGTCGTTAACGGCCGAAAATCCGTTGGCCTGTTGTTAGCCGCCGTTGGCAGCCGTACTTTTTTGCCTTTGAGAGCCACAAAACTTGCTGATCAACAGTTACAGGCCCGGGCTGTCGATCGGCCAGCCGTGGTCTGTCAGGCTTACTACTGTTAAGTAAGTGAATTAAACCACACTACTTTATCATTTCCATGGATATATACTCACTTATAACCAGCAAGACAGGACTTGGCAATGTCCATACTATTGTCATATTTAAACATATATAACATAAAGATATATGTGTATTATTAAACAAATATGCATCAATGTTTAATGATAGGCCTCAAAGCCGGCCACTGCCGAGCACTAATTATATATATCGCTGTAGTGGCGTATCTGATACTTGTTTCAGTTCGCCGTACAGAACCTTCATATGCAAATCAATATTTCAACAAAACACCGTCGAAACTCAGGAATATTGCAATTAGTGTCGTAGTAAGAGCAGCATTTTGGGGTCACCCGTCCATATACCTCAGCCATAAGCCGCGAATTGGCGTCAACGATTTGAAGTTGACCGTATGATACAAAACGACGACGGCCGGCCCTGGCTGTCACGGCGAGCCGACGTAGGCTGAACTTTTTAATAGCTCACTTTCAATTGTCCCAGCGTTTTAACGTAAGAACAGCAGTGCCACACTAATCTTAATGTATTCATCACGTATAACCTAAAAGCTAAAATAGTGTCTAAAGAGCAAAGCAAACTTGGAAGATAGGTCAAACATACCCAAGTAGTACAGTTTTATAGATCGAATATGAATATATTCGAATATATTATATCGGTTTAACAACCTTAAAATACTGTCCAGAGCAAAACACAATTCGAAAATCGTGTCCAAAAATATCGAAATAGTACAGTTTTATCGTTCCAATATTAATGTATTAGAAGATATACCGTTTTAGGGTCCTTAAAATAGTGTCTAGAACAAAACAGAATTCGAAAAGTGTGTCAAAAATATTCAAATATATAATACAGTTTTATCGCTTGGATATAAATATATTTATACATTTTAAGACCCATAAAAATGTCATTACCAAAAATGTATGATATAATATAAATTTATTTAAAACATATATAATATATACTATTTTTTCGGCACAAAAATAATGCGATTTATATAGGTTTTAAACTGTTGCTATTAATATTAATTCTATACGGTACCTCTGTCCGTTTATCAATAAATATTCTCGATAAGCTTTTCGTAATTTCTTTATCTCTACCTCATAAAGCGTATATATTAAGTCTCATTTGCTGACTAAAACGAAGAGTTTTGGCTGATCTAAACTAAAAGAAATCAAGAATTTAATGCTACAATTTATCACTAGTGTCCCTTACATATTAACCCATTTGTTTGTTTTAAAAAGCTAACGGAAGCAGACTACTGATGAGGTATGTTAATTAATGTTTACTTAAAGAGATGTTTTCTTTGTATAAATAAATATTTTTGTCATTAAGCTGCTAATTATTAATGCTGATGTGTATGTTAAGTGATAGTTACTGCCAAATTTGTAACTCAAAAGAATTGTTTCAAATATTGTTTGTTATGAATACGATTTGCACCAAAATACATAATAATTATGTTCGAATAAATTTACATTAAGTATATGTATATCGGTGTATGACGCAAAACTAGTCGCTAGAATGCAGACAAGAACCACTCAAGAATACAAAGGTGGAAAAGACTGGGCTGCGCGAAGAAATGCGGATCTCAAACAGTTATACGAAACGCAACCGTTTGCTGTTACTAATTTTATTGCCTAAAAATCGGTTTTAGCTGTTGAGATGTGTTGTTCTCGAAACCTAAATACCCTATCCCAAAATTGTGAACACTGGCTTAATGTTGTAACATGACAAGTTGCGACCCGATTAGGATAATTTAAGCATTTATTTGTTGTTTTGGAAAATCTAAACGTTTCAGCTTATCTAATGTGTCTTTAAGTTTGCAGTTTTTTGGTGCATTAACTAGACACGTTCATAGTTAGTAATATTTTTATATAATTTTAATTTTTTAAATTCGAGTGGAACGAGAATATTCCATTTTGGCTCTGGAGGGGGATTGAGGAGGTCCTGTCTGTGTGTTACTGTGTGTCTGTCGTGCCTGGATCTCGATAACGGTTGGGCCGATTTTGATGAAAGATAGCTCATTCGAACCGCAATGGTCGATTTAGGTGTAGTTAAGCCCGATTTTTGAATTTTTTCCGTGGGAAAAGTTATGGGGCAAAATGACGTCATTTTGTCCCATTTTTCGGGCACCCTCTCCAGTTTTTGCGAGTTTTCTCAATAAGTAAACGAGTTATCCGCAAACTAATAGGCCTATTCCATGTAGCCTTACCAGGGCTTTGCAATGATATATAAAAAAAGTTTTTCAACTGCTTCCCAATCTGGAGTCTATAAGCTTATAGTTTGTGTCCAAATTTCATATTTGGTGAAAAGTCGTGGGAAATGCACCTAAATGTGTGTTTTTTGTTGCTTTTAGTGTCTTATATGGGGTTTTCTGGGCAGATAAACTCATTGCCAGTGTTAAAATATTGTTGGGCAAATATTTTTTTACACTTCTGGTTCATACTTGGCATAAAAAAATGACGTTTTCGCAATTTTTGGTGAGAAGTCGTGGGAAAAGCACCTGAATGTGTGTTTATTGTTGGTTTTAGTGTCGGATATGGGGTTTTCTGGGCCGACAAGCTCATTGCGAGTGTCAAAAATATTGTGTGACAAATATTTTTCACACTTGTGCTTCGGGGGATTGTTCTCACCACTCGAATTCTGGCTCGCAAGCGAGCTTCACTATTAGTATATTAAATTGAACTTTACAAAGTAGATAATTACAATCATTAATTATTGCAAGTATATAACTTATTATTCTAGGCTGCTGCAATTTGTCATGAATTTTTCCAACATTATATAGCTGGTAGCCGATTCTTAATATTGTCAAGAAAAACTAGCGCGGCTGATAATGAAAAAATCTAAAAGCTGTTTTTCTTTAACCAAAATGATGAAAAAATTATTCGCAACAAGATAAATTTATTATGTTACCAGGTTGCCATCATAGTTCTCAATTTTATTATAACGGCCATAACTCTGTAAATGTTTGACAGATCATACCAATTTTTTTTTGCATTTGGTACATTTGACACATATCAATAAATGCTTTTGTGACTAATACATACTTCTGTATATAATACCCTTTTTAAGATTAAAGGTCGACCGGATCGTTGTAATACAATCCATTGCATGGTAACAAGCAAGCTGACTTGGTTCTAATTTCCACCGTCTGGAAAATCTTAAGAACGCAACAACAAGTACTATAACGTCAAGAGAATAATTTTATCTTACCTATAAATAATATTGAATATGAAATAATAAGAAATATTTCATATAATATAAAACGCACTTTCCTACAGTTCATGAATGTTTGGTGTATTTGGTTCAAATTTTTACAACGCATGTACCTAAAATCTGCGTGATCGTAAATAACATCGTATTTGGATAATATAAGCTACGGAACAACGTGTCCCAAACATCTAATTTATGTAAATTTGAAGTAAATTTCATTATATTTCAATATTTAATAAATTATATACAATCTGCCATGCTCGTAGGTGTTTTCATAGTGCATGCATAACTTATTAGGCGGAATTATACTAGTTGACCTAACCAATGACTACAGTCTAACTACGAACTAATAGAACGAAAACAGTCAGCTGTCAAAATCGGACTAAATATTGCTATTGTCACCTACAGTTGAAGAATAGTCAGATTTTTAAGCTCTGATTCCGCTCAACTCTTCCTGAACTATGACTGATTTGGCCCGGTACGGCTCCCATAGATCTTAGGCTCAGTCTCGGCTTATGGCTGAGGTATATGGACGGGTGACCCCAAAATGCTGCTCTTACTACGACACGAATTTAATATTCCTAAATGCTTCCACGGCGTTTTGTTGAAATATTGATTTGCATATGAAGGTTCTGTACGGCGAACTAAAGCAAGTATCGAATCTTACGCCACTACAGCAATAGTGTACTATATATAATTAGTGCTCGGCAGTGGCCGGCTTCGAGGCCTATCATTAAACATTGGTGCATATTTGTCTAATAATACACATATATATCTATGTTATATATGTTTAAATATGACAAGATGATACTGGACATTGCAAAATCCTGTCTTGCTGGTTATAAGTGAGTATATATCCATGGAAATGATAAAGTAGTGTGGTTTAATTCACTTACTTAACAGTAGTAAACCTACAGACCACGGCTGGCCGATCGACAGCCCGGGCCTGTAACTGTTGATCAACAAGTTTTGTGGCTCTCAAAGGCAAAAAAGTACGGCTGCCAACGGCGGCTAACAACAGGCCAACGGATTTTCGGCCGTTAACGACCGGAACATTTTTAGCCGGTCACTGACTATCAGGCGTCCGTTGACCGATGGACGGGGAAATATTCGGCCGGGCAGCCGATTGTCAGATGTTCAACGGTGGGCCGTCGGTTTTCACTGCTGTTACCTAACAATAAAATAGATACTATATATATTTTAGACTAGTAGCAATTTTGATCGATTAAACACAGAGTTGAACAGGCCACGTTCTGCTCTAGATAAGTGAACATTTATTTAACTCAATATTGGTTTTATTATTTTGTGAATTTAAACTTAGAAGCCAACAGAATTTGAAAGCATTCACTCGACTTTGAAACTTTTTTCTTCTGATTATTTCCACAAATTCTTTTCTCAAAATTTCAGTGAGAATAAAACAGAATCTTTTTAAACAGTGTAGAGTTATGACGGCAAAGATCACGTGCCACAGTCTCAGAACTTTGAACCTACAGTTGCGACCAGAACTAGATGCAATAGAACGAGTGCAAGCGGCCGCCCGCGATATTTCGATCACTGTGGCTTGGCCTAGAATATATGCTCGAGGGTGTTGTTTGTGATTTTTACAAAGATCTTGCATGGCGCTTACTATCAGATGCGCACTGGCTATCTAGGTAGACTGCCGCGATCACCGTTTTTCATGGTTTGAATTCTATAGAAAGGAACCAAAAGTTTAATTAACATTTCAAAAACCAATCACATTATATAATACTGAAATTCGTCGTTAACAACTAAAATATGTCTAGTCTATTGTTAAAATTGTGCACCTTAACAATTTTTTTATGAAAAAATCGATTAGTGTAGAAATATAAGCCAAATGTACCTCAAGCGTTATTTCTAATTTAGTTCTATTTTTGTTCGGTTCTCATTTCGACAATTATTCATTTTCCAGGAAATAAATTATTCTGCTTTCGCAATAGTGCCACAGTTTGTATCCTCGATATTAGCTTTAAATCGTCAGAGTTAGACGTATTGAAAATATTGACAGTACAACTTTAAACCTCAGATCACTTGTTTACCCTAAACCCGTAATATACTTGTGCACAGTTACAACGCATTGTCTATGTACAGAGCTGCATTTTGAGCACCGGCGGACTTCGGCTTAACGCTATTTTCAGAAGAAACGTCCATACTCGATAGCCCCACAGTCTTGTTGATCGTACTCCTGTGTTTATATAGGGCCTAATTTCTAACGAAAGTGATGTTGCGCAGTAATAATAACTTAGACCTTTTAGTAACGAGTAGACGCGTACTAAAACAATACCTGTTTCTGGTTAAATCTGTGGCTTTTGTAAACATACCTATTTAGCTAAACTGTTGCCTCACTTCTGCCCCTGGATTTCCACTAATTAGATTCACCATTTACCTAATTTTTTGCATTAGGAACCAACGTGATAGTAAGTTATTGGTTTGATTTGTGCTTTGTTATCCTGATTTGTTTATATACGTCATGAGTCCACAATTTGGTGGACTGAAAAACTAATTGAAATGTAACGATGGATGCATGCCGGAAAATTTCCAATTACAGGTACGAACCGCTGAACATTTAGGCCATATTTTATGTAATGTTCGAGTCCACTTTAGGTACGTCCACCTACACTGCTCTTTTATCTAGTCAGTCCACGACGTCAACACGATTTCCGCGGAAAAATATCAATTTTATCTTATGTTCCAGGTCATGATTTGACAAAAACACGCATGCACTGTTCACGATCATTATTTTCGGATTTAGCGTTGCACTCAATGCTCACATGACGATTGCAATCGTATTTTTATCGCATAATTGTACACTGCAGAGTTCTGATCACACATTTTCGCACGATTCAATTCTAGATGTAATATATGAACAGCCATGCTATGCACACCTAAAGCTAACTCAGGAATAAGGCAATTACAACGCATATTGTTTGCGCGATCCTGATAATATTTCGATCCCGATACAAGGAAGCGTCCAGGAAGGAAGTGTGTTCTAGGAAAAATTGTAAAGATTGCTGCAGAACTTTTTGAGTTTACCCAAAATTTCTGCAGCAGCACAGAAACGATTCATTTGTGCTATTTAACTACGATCATACACAATTACCATAAATATTCTTTTGTTAAATTTTCCCAAAATACCTATTTACAATATATTAACATACCATTAAAGCGAAAAACATAATATCACTACGAATGTCTTTGCATTTAAACACCACCATTCTTTACACTTGTGATTAACAAAGCTCTAAGCATTTTGCCCTAAACTAGCAATAAGCATGGCTGCGGTCAGATAGTCTAGACACGAACATGATTATTGAATAAATAAAACCAAAGACCAAAGCAAATCAAGGCAATATCTTGGTGGTCCAAAGAAGGCCATTTCAAAACAGTTTTAATCTTTTAACACATTTAGTGTAGACGTTTTTCTGGAACATGTTGGAGAACCAGTGGTGCAAAAATTCAAAAAGAAAGCGGGCCAATATTTATGCACTGCAGCGAATATTGCCTCAAGAACAATTTTAGATTTAAATTTTATACCTAAAGACGTGTTCACACGCTCAAACTTTTTGCTCAAATTTAAGCCTTTAAATGAATGCTTTTGAAGCCCTGGTTTTGTCACATTTGTACTACATAGGTATAAAATTGTACAATCGAATTAAAGTACAGTTCTATTACTGGCGCAGGAAATAAAACATTATTCGCCGGTGATAATATTTGTTGACAAAAGAATTCTGGAGATTTTGAGCCACTACCGAGCGCACCCACATTTTAAGATATCGTAGGTTACTGAAATTATGGTCGGCTTCGTAACTTGACGCAGCAATTAAACAAGCGATCTAGATTTCCACTTGACAATATAGTGGACATAGTGTTAGCAAAGTGTTTGAGTCCATGCTCATATTGCATCCGATCCGATCCGACACGGCTAAACTGTATACCTAGCGTATATATGTGTGTATGTAAATGTATACATTTTTCACCCTATTCCACCCGACTTTGTCCGAAAAAATTGTTCATGCGGATCGGATCGGATTCGGATAGGATGCAATGTGCACACTCTATTTAAAATATACGTCGATTCGGATCGAATCGGACGCAATGTGAACACGCCCTTAGAAATATGTGTATATTAAGTCCACTTATGATGCGTTTACGTTATAAGTCGCTCAGCATGTGTAAATTTTGTCTACCACTAGTCTACAGCATACCATGCAATGGTATACCGCATACACCAACACAGTTTAAATTAAGTGATGTGTACATAACACCATCCCTAGCTACAGTATTTTAACAACGGTTTTTGGAACTCGATGCTGTAAATGGCAGTTCTCCTTGAACAGTGTATCTAATTCATTAAATAATTGTGTATTTTCTTACGGTTGGATAAAATAAAAATTTGAAACTCACTGTTTTCCTCGAGTTTGAAAACAGACATCGTGCCTGGACATTAATCTAAAAGAGACGTGTGAGACAAACAACCAATGGTTTTATTCTAGTTTTTTAATAAATTACTTTTAACGTGGGTATATAATTGCTTGTTGTTGTACCAAAACAATTGCTCTATATGCCAAATAACAAAAAGACATTCCCACGCTAGCTTAGCTTATATTATATAATCAAATTTGTTATAAGCTTCTACTTCTCTGTCAAATGTGGAGAAGATATGCTTCAGCTAAATGTAGCGTTACAGTAGTAAATACGTTTGTGTACTTGCCTTAAAACCGTCTCGAAGAACACATGGGCGACGGATAGCATGTCGGCATATGAAGGGGTGACAGGGGTCAAAGCCTTAACATTTTAGACAACGCGACGCCCCCTCCCCCAACGCTCAGTCTGAATTTAAAGCTCTAGATCAGCCACTTATTAGTCTTTTCTAGTGCAAGTGATAACCGAACTAATCTTAGGTTCTGCCCTTCTTTTTTTGAGAGAGACCTACGCCTGTGTTAGCACACCTGATTGGATGGCAAAATAGAACAGCTAAAATACGAAGGAACATTTCATGAGCTCATATTAACATCATCGAAAATTCCATAGTTTCAAGGTGCAAAAAGTTTTGAGAAATATAATTTTTTTGGACAGTATAGACACAATTTTACGAAAATAAAAATATTAATAATAAGACTGTAAGCATTTGTTCACAAACGTGTGGCCCAATAAAAATTTTTAAGTCTTCGCTGCCATCGCCGACAACATGTGTTCTCGTCAACTCAGAAAAACGAAAACGAAGCTGTACTAACCAACCGTTAGTCAGTCAGTTCTTCAGTAGTGCATGAGTTTGGAAAAGTAATATTTGAAAAAAAAACTTTTTGCTGGGTTCGATCTTGTTTTCTAAAAATCGCAAATGGCATATGCTTGGCGGCAAAGGAAGTTGGTCATAAAACCTTCGCTATCGTCCGTTTAATAAATGTACTGTACAGCGTTGTGTTTCATTGGGCTGCATTAAATTGAACCCGATACAGTTACAGTACCAACTACGAGCTAAGCTAGGATTTGTTAATTATGTTTTTCGCTTTATGGTCATTAAATACAATTGAAGACAGAAATGAGTTTAGCTTCAGTCGTATTCAATTGGAATAGCTTTAAGAGTCAATCGCGTTCTTCTGTGTTTTGCTGCTATTCACATGCCTTGATTGTTGTCGTATCTGTTGGTCCAGACAATTCCTTTGTTTCTATTTCATAACTTTGGTTGATAATTTGTTTAATAACAATTATAAAATTTTTTATTTTTAATATGAAGTTGCTCAAGCCGTTTTACCATACAAACGCAGCGCACAATTCATTTCTTGTCAGGGTTCACATTTTTTAGTCAGAACAAAAATAAGTAAGTTATGACACAGTAACCTCAGATATGATTTGAATAACGATCAGATATAGCAGTCTTATCTTAAATAGTGTGAAATATTCTTTATACTTGTAACAAAAGTTTTGCTACGCTCGAGAATCAACAACGAAGCTGCTTTGGATTAGGATATTTTTTCGCGTATCAAATATAGGAACAAGCTGTCTTAAATAAAAGAAAAGCGGCAAATTTGAAGGATAAACGTGCCATAAATACTTGCAAAATTGTGTAATATATTGTACCCTAAAGGAATTTTAGAAAATGTTACGTTACATATCTGAAAAAATTTATTAGTTTTTGTCAAGAATTACATAAAAATAATATATCAAAGTTATCCAGATGAGACAGCAAATGTTGTTTGAAATCGTACACAACCATAAATTCTGATCATATAAGGCTATAAATAGGTCTATCATCTATAAATTCATTGCATGCTGAGGGATCCGCATTTAAATTTGGTGAGGCAGATGATTAATTGATTTATACTTTCGAAGCTAAAAAATGTATGAACCTAATAAGGTATGAGGTTTTGGTTACCAAACCATAATTTATTAGCATCATGCCATATTATATTATATTATTTTCCATTTTTAATATTTCATTTTAGTTTGACCGATGACTTAATTTATAATGAATTTTTTAAAAGCAATGAAACATTTGCTAAACAACGCTGAAAACTTTTCAAGTCATATATATATAATTCACTAACATAAGACGGTATTGGAATCATAAAATATTTGGATTTTTAATATATATTTCATTTTAGTTTGACCGATGACTTAATTTATAATGAATTTTAAAAGCAATGAAACATTTGCTAAACAACGCTCAAAACTTTTCAAGCCATATATATATATAATTAATTCACTAACACAAGAGGATATTGGAATCATGAAATATTTGAATTTTTAATATATATTTCATTTTAGTTTGACCGATGAATTAATTTACAATGAAATTGAAATTTCAAAACATTTATGATAATAGACTACGTTACACACTTTGAATTCATATATTCCTAAGACCCAAATGATAGCGTCAAATGATAAATAGGAAATAATAGTGACAAATGAACATAAAAATCCATTTTTGTATATAAATGACAGTAATGTAAGCTAAAAAGTACAATGTCCAGCTCAGCGCTTAAGTACTACCACAGCACTTAACTATCTGCTAATAATAATAGATTTTGAAAGCTTCTATAATTCTTTCTTTTACTAAAGAATGAGCCAAGTCGACTACACAATCTACGGCTTGGTTTTGCTAAAGGACCGGAAACGAAGAAACAGAGTAAAGAGCTCTGAAAGAAAAAATACAAAGCTAATTAGTCTTGTTTCGTCATCAATCACCATTCGGTTAGCTGTTGTATAGAACGGGAACACGTGACGGTAGAGGTAGCGGCCAAACAATGCTACTGTCTGATAAACTCTAGAACGGCAGGGCACTCTAATAGCTTGCTTAGAACTATTTTTTCGTTCAACTTAGATGGAATCCTAATGTGTGAATGTTGCATTGGTTTATGATATGAAGGAGGTAAACGTATTATATAAGCATTCCATCTAACGTCCTAGAGGTTAAAATATTAAAAATTTCAAAGTCTTCAAAACGTTTTTGCAGCATTTCGCGAACATCCTAACAAACATATAGAATATATATGTTATGCGGCGTTCACGTTAAAATGTACCCAATGTTTGGAACCCATGTACACCACACAGCGCACCGTCGACAAATGGGCATCTTAGACACTCACTTGTTATTTTCAGATTTTTTTCAAGGGTAGCTAGTTAGGGGTAGTGTCACTTTTCGACGGTATCAAGCACACTGTGTCTTTTTTGTATTTTTATTGACGCTGCGCGGCATTATCTCACCAACATGCATATGTTTAGACAAAATATCGAGATTTTAAAGAAAACTACACAGAACAACTGGCTACTCCGCCGCATTAGCTAAAGATAGAGTCAGCTACTGTCAACTCGCGCCAAATTGGTAGCTAATAGTGCGTACAAAGCCATAAAGAAAAAACGTAGTAGCTAGGGGTGTGTCGCACACCCTTGGAAATAGATTTATGGTATGTGTGTGACCCTGACTATCTGTACAGTAGGGTCGGGCCTACAGGGGAGAAATGTTCCTAACAGCGTGGACATTATAACGTGAAGGCCGCATTAACGTTCTGGACAGCTGAAATTTATGGCGAATATCAGTGGTAGCATTAAAAACAATTATGTAGGGATTATGTATTTGACCTGTTATCGGTGCCTGCGTCTGACAAAGTGTGGGCCGAAAGCTACCGATTTTGGCTAATAGCTTCTCAACATTATCTCTTTTAAAAATCTTAAAAACGCTTAGAATTAACAATTTCCTCCAATACTCATTATATAACAACAACTACTGTCAAGCATGTGTAGTACGACGTATGTGCACTAACTCTTTCGTCATGCTTGGTAACTATAGATGAAACTTGTTTATAAAGGAGTAAAAAGCTTAAAAATAAAGAAATATTACAGCAATAATGTTTAAATTAGAAAAAGTGTTTTATCTCACAGACAATAAAGTACTAATATAAGGTTTAGGGCCAGAACCAGGGGCGAATAAAACAGGCCACCGTCAGAGCCGGAGAGGCCCGCAGCCAGGGGGGGGCGGCCCCCCCCCCCCCCCCCCTCAGGGTCTGGGGGAGGTTTAGCCCTAGTATGTACAGTTACAGGCTATTAGTTTAAGCTGATTTCAAACATTACCTTTTAGATGAACTTCCCAATCGTGGTTCTTAATGCTTCTAAGGGTGACAAAATCACGCATTGATCCTGCAAAGCAAAAATTTTCGAAGATGCTTTCAGTGTAGCAATGGTAAACAAATTTTATTCCCCATGAAGCACATTTTGTGGAATTGATAATTAAATAATTTCAGCTTGGTGCAATCAAAATGCATTTGAAATATTTCCTATCATTAGACTTTAAAGCTCTGATTTCATTGTTTTTTATTTTTTGATTTTGATTTTTGATCCAAATGAATTATGAACGACGAAACTTTTTCATTTGTACGCAAGTCTGTTATAAAAACTAGCTCCGGGACTTAATGCAGATTTCCGAGAAGAATACCTGAACCCGTCTATGGTTTCTTAGTTACGTTTTGCGAATCACCGAGGAGCCACCACCATCACCAAAACGCAAAGCTGTATTCCGTAAGCGAATGCATAAATATAGCCCAAGCATGTAAAAAGAATATTGTAGCTTAAGTTGCGTTTAGGATAGGTTAGCATGCTCTGATTTCCAAAACTATGTTAGTACTTTAAAATACATCAAAATCTTTTGTGTCTTCTGGTTTAAAAACAAATACAACGTAAAATATGTTTATTTTTGTAAGAGTAAAAGCATAAATAACTACAAGTATCATATTTTCTTATGTAAAAGTAAAACGTTTAACATTTTGTCCACATATGGCACGCTTATGATAAACTTATACCACGATACCAGCATTACGATGTTCAGAACTATCATGTTAGCTTTAAATTTTGATTAATAGTTTTAGGAAATACTTATTTCTCGTCCTAAGCTAAATGTACAGAACAGGTATGCTCACTAGCCTCAGCCGAATGTACACTAGATAATACTTATTCTCTCGCACCACCTCAAATAAATAATGAATTAGCATGAACATAAACTTGGCTTTAATACTATTATGGAAAGTGAATATGTACAACAATAAACAATTTACTCTTTTAAGGTCCTTTCAGTAAACGAAAAAGTCTTGTTTAATGTTAATGTCGGCACAGAAAATGTGTACCTTGTTAATCCACTATTACAATGGGAGCTATTTGTTGTAAAAAAATCGACTATCTTACCTAATTATCTAAAAACCTGCTTAGAAGCAGTCGGCTACTAATGGTCGCTGTTATTCAAGATCAAAGTGTTAAAACCAAGACTTAACATCATTATTATCATTTTGATTCTGACTGCGCCATTGTTTCTAGTCAAGTTTAAAATAATAGCACAACTCAAAGCCAAATAACGACAATACATTGATGTGCAAAATAACTTGAAAGAAATAAGCACTTGCCTTGTAATATATACATTGCGTTGGGACGACAAATAGTGCAGATGAAAACAATTGTTTACTATGGCAAGCGAAAATATCTTTAAATTAACCTGGTTTACTGCCGAATAGACTATTTCAGTTTTACCAGATTGAAAATAGCCATTTTTGTGATTTTTTGAAGAGAGAGAGGAAGCAAAACTGTATGGTTGGATGTTCGACGCTTTGAGTTGAGACCGAAACTATTAATTAATGATTTTGGCTAAATCAAAAAAAAAGTTCTCAAAATCAGAGATAAGTTACCGGGGTAACTATTGTCGACTCCGCAGTCTTAGGTTTTATATGTCCTACGATCTCAGCACCGACATAGGGAAACACCAATATTCTCAATTTTGAAATAGGTTTTGAAATTTCTGTCGCTGAGATCGCAAAGTGACATAAATTTAATTTTGTTAGACCTTTGGTATCCCACATATGTCCCAGTCCAGTTATGCCTTTTCAGCGAAAGTGTTGCAGTGAAGATATTTTCTGCGTTTGTTAACCGAATACTGGGCAGTCACCATTCAAAGGTATTACTTTTAGAACAAAAGTATTCATTCGGTATGTACGTAAGCGGGATTCGGAGTCGAATGGTTATATATCAACCAATTCAAATAATGAGGCCATTATTAATTTGTAGCAATTATGTCAGCTTCCATCCGTCTTTATTCAGTATATAAATTCAAGGTCGTTTATTTGTTCACCTAAAGTCCGCGAAGAGTCTCAATTTTTAGCCGCAATACGAGCCGACAATTCAAAGACCAAATCCAAGCGGAGACTTCTTGTTGTATGCTCAGTATAAAACAAAATGTTAAAATGGAGACAAAACAGCATAAATTATGCATATGAAACTCTAAAATCACAGATCAACGTCAATCAGAGCGGCTCGGACCTTTTTATACTGTTTAAAATTTGTAGTAGATGGTAGTACACTTCAGAACTGAAGAGTGATAAACATTGTCCTTGAAAAATTAAAATGAGTGGCTCTTGATTGCACCAGGAAAATTACTGGGTGCGTGCAATTGATTACCACTCAGAAATTATCGAATTACTGGGTAATTACTCTAATACGATATATATTTACTGCATGCGTCAGATTTTGCAGCACCAAAAAATTCAAATGTATAGGTTCCATTCAGCGCCAGAGAAATTTGGGGAAGTTTTTATCCCCCGTTAGATTTAGACTGAATGATCTACAACACGTATACTATACGAATATTTTCATCGATCACGATATAGTCGATCATAACTTACGCGGGGTGTCGAACAATTCTGAACAGCAGAGTGATCGTCCTTTACTTAAAACATCTATTGAGCCCACAGCTAGATCTGAATTTGACCCAATGACCAGAGTCCTGTCTTACGCTAGACCTGACTTAAGCCTATTCAAGTGCGGTACCTAGCTTACTAGCTGTAAAATTTCGGGGAAGATTTTTTACCTTCCGGTGTACAGCAGATGGTCTATAACACGTATACTACACAAGTATTATCATCTATCATGAGACGGTGGACCAAATCCTATACGTGGAGAAGGGTAGGAAAAATTTTGAATAACAGAGTGACTATAACTTAAAACATCTATTCGGTCCACAGAGGAGCCGAATTATTTGCTTCAATGACCTGACTTGAACACAGGACCGTGCTTATATGGTTTACATTTGAAGGGGACCAAATATATGAGTTAAGTTTGTTGGGGAACATATTCAGTATTAAGTCATAAATTGTGAAATTTAAAAGTTCGATACACTCCAAATATTGAAACTTAAAAGCCGTTTGGGTACCCATGAGCCGACGGCCGCCCTCTTGGGTACAACCATATTCAAGCCAACCCAATTGAGGTTTCTAGCTCAGTAGCTTTAATCATGCCGTTTGGGTACCCATGAGCCGACGGCTGCTCTCTTGGGAACAACCATATTCAAGCCAACCCAATTGAGGTTTCTAGCTTAGTGGCTTTAATCATACCGTTTGGGTACCCATGAGCCGACGGCCGCCTTCTTGGGTACAACCAGTTTCGAGCCAACCCCATTGAGTTTTCTAGCTTCGTAGCTTTAATCATACCGTTTGGGTTCCCATAAGCCGACGGCTTCCTTCTTGGGCACAGCCATATTCGAGCCAACCCCATTGAGTTTTTTTAGCTTAGTAGCTTTAATCATACCGTTTGGGTACCTATAAGCCGACAGCCGCCTTCTGGGGTACAACAATTTTCGAGCCAACCCCATTGAGTTTTCTAGCTTCGTAGCTTTAATCGTGTCGTTTGGGTACCCATGAGCCGACGGCCGCCTTCTTGGGCACAACCATATTCGAGCCAACCCCATTGAGTTTTCTAGCTTAGTAGCTTTAATCATACCGTTTGGGTACCCATGAGCCGACGGCCGCCTTCTGGGGTACAACAATTTTCGAGCCAACCCCATTGAGTTTTCTTGCTTCGTAGCTTTAATCGTGTCGTTTGGGTACCCATGAGCCGACGGCCGCCTTCTTGGGCACAACCATATTCGAGCCAACCCCATTGAGCTTAGTAGCTTTAATCATACCGTTTGGGTACCTATGAGCCGACAGCCGCCTTCTGGGTACAACAATTTTCGAGCCAACCCCATTGAGTTTTCTAGCTTCGTAGCTTTAATCGTGTCGTTTGGGTACCCAAGAGCCGACGGCCGCCTTCTTGGGCACAACCATATTCGAGCCAACCCCATTGAGTTTTCTAGCTTAGTAGCTTTAATCATACCGTTTGGGTTCCCATAAGCCGACGGCTGCCTTCTTGGGCACAGCCATATTCGAGCCAACCCCATTGAGTTTTTTTAGCTTAGTAGCTTTAATCATACCGTTTGGGTACCTATGAGCCGACAGCCGCCTTCTGGGGTACAACAATTTTCGAGCCAACCCCATTGAGTTTTCTAGCTTCGTAGCTTTAATCGTGTCGTTTGGGTACCCATGAGCCGACGGCCGCCTTCTTGGGTACAACCATATTCGAGCCAACCCTATTGAGTTTTCTAGCTTAGTAGCTTTAATCATACGTTCTTAGCTATTGTTGTAGACATTGCTTTACTAAAACACCTTTCGTTTTTATTATTTGTCAATTTACTTATCGCCGTTAAAAATTCTATTGTGATGTTAATGCATTTGAAATTATAGTAAAAATAAATTTATGCTATATTTTAAATCTTTGACGCTCGAAAAACATTAACTCGTTTTATAAAATAGATAAAATTATATAAAAAATATTCTTTCTTATATAATTATTATTGTGTATTTCATATTTTTATATATAGTAAAAAACATTGTTTTAGTTTAATACTATAAAATAATAATATTAAACATGAATCTATCTGAAACATCATTACCTCAGATCAAAAAAATATTGAAAAAATCAGTGTTTTCGAGTAGGTACAAACTAAATAGAAGCAAAAATAAAATATCTATCTAAGATTATTTTATTATAATTATTTACTCAAAATAAACGTATTTTGTTTTATTTTATAATGTATGTAATTTATTAACACAAAAATGTACAAAGTTTATACCAGGAACAATACCGTGCTAAGGTGTATATATACAATCACGTATATATGTTGTATGCCAGTGGCGCACCCAGAGAACAGAAGGATCATACCCTCCAGACAGTTTCAACAACATATTTTCATCTCTTGCTGAAAACATATCTAACAAATCCAAAGAATGTTGGACCACTCTGGACCAGCGGTGGTATTGTGATGGAAATCAAAGCAAAGAAAAGCGAAATGAAACGACAACACAAAGCAAGTCGTTTTTGGTTTGACATGGGAAGCGCCTTCGGAAACAAAATACACTTTATTCTGTTTATATTTATACAATCACGTATATATAAATATATGTTGCATGTCAGTAGTGTACCCAGAGAATGGAAGGATCATAGCCTCCAGACAGTTTTAACAACACCTTTTCATTTTTTGCTGAAAACATATCTAACAATCCAAAGAATGTTGGACCACTCTGGGCCAGTGATGATATTGTGATGGAAATCAAAGCAAAGAAAAGCGCAATGAAACGACAACACAAAGCAAGTCGTTTTTGGTTTGACATGGGAAGCGCCTTCGGAAACAAAATACACTTTATTCTGTTTATATTTATACAATCACGTATATATAAATATATGTTGCATGTCAGTAGTGTACCCAGAGAATGGAAGGATCATAGCCTCCAGACAGTTTTAACAACACCTTTTCATTTCTTGCTGAAAACATATCTAACAATCCAAAGAATGTTGGACCACTCTGGGCCAGCGATGATATTGTGATGGAAATCAAAGCAAAGAAAAGCGCAATGAAACGACAACACAAAGCAAGTCGTTTTTGGTTTGACATGGGAAGCGCCTTCGGAAACAAAATACACTTTATTCTGTTTATATTTATACAATCACGTATATATAAATATATGTTGCATGTCAGTAGTGTACCCAGAGAATGGAAGGATCATAGCCTCCAGACAGTTTTAACAACACCTTTTCATTTCTTGCTGAAAACATATCTAACAATCCAAAGAATGTTGGACCACTCTGGGCCAGCGATGATATTGTGATGGAAATCAAAGCAAAGAAAAGCGCAATGAAACGACAACACAAAGCAAGTCGTTTTTGGTTTGACATGGGAAGCGCCTTCGGAAACAAAATACTGGGAATTCACCTGCTATAAGATATGCTTGAGTATATATGTACAAGGACGTGGCACGCTTTCCGGACGTGAGGGGGCCGTTTAAATTACAAAGCAGGGGAAATTAGCGGAGAAAAGGGGGGCTGGGGAGGCGGCTCTCCCTCTTGCTGCGTCCCTGGATATTTTTTACTGTATATCTTTATGAATGTGTGTATTGTTTGTTTAGTTGTAGCGTAGTATTTGTTACACAAAAATGTCAAAACGATTTATCGGCAAATATAATCGTAGCGGCTAATGTGATAATTAGCAAAACTACAACTTCATAATATCTCGAGACAGTCGCTAAAATATTGAACAATTTCTCGGAATCGCACGAAAAAATTATGCTGGGCTAGCGTTACGATGAACAGTAGTTTATTCCTCACGTTCATCAACGAACTGATACACAGATGTTGTGTAGTATTTGGTATACCGTGAACCTAAAAGTATTTACCAGCAATCAATATTTACGGTGTCAGCTCATTTACGGTGTCATAAGCAGCCAACTGTGTTCACATTGTATCCAATCCGATCCGTACCGATCTGGATTGTGTCCTCATTTCATCCAATCCGAAGCGAGAAAACTATATACCTACGGTGTACGAGTTATGTATCTGTATTTTTCATACCACTTCGGCCCGGTCCGAAAAAATAACGCGTTCTGTTTCGGATCAGCTCGTATTCGGCTCGGCGCGGACCGGATAGGAAGCAGTGTGCACACTATATAAAATACACCTACAAATCAGATCTTATCGAATGCAATGTGAACAGGGATTTAGTCTTTGCTGCTGATGAACAGATTTAAAATATGTTAGTGGGACCTCAACCAGGGTAGCAAATGGTTCATGGGCCAGAAATTTAACACATGGTTGTAGGCCTGGTTTCGGTATAAACATACCTATGATTAATTTTTGCTACATAAGTTCAATTTATCAGATATAGGAAGAGAATAAACGACATTGACATTATTTATGAATGAATAATCTTAAGCTGCGCTGTCTGCCACCCTCTTTTGAGATTATGTACAAAACGCTGTTAAAGAATAATACAGTCATTTGAATAAGCAATTCCAAATTCAAAAAATTTCGGTCTCCAACGTAGAGCGACCGATTACAGAGTGGGGTAGTTTCTGTTCGCTAAAACAATGAACCTATTTGCTGTTCCGCCACAATCTCGTTTCACAACACACAACCTGAAAATTGCATTTCGCATTTTCGTTAGGTTAATAATATATTTCGTTTAACGAATGATAATGCGCGTAGTTCGCAAACATCACATGTAGTGTGTAGATTTCAATACACCAAACGGGTGTATTTTAGCTCATAACAAAATATATATTGTCCAGTTCAAATGTCCAAATGTCACTATCCGGTTAGTTGATGTTTTAGGACTAATCTTAATTAGACCAATATTTTGTTCCTTAACGTTTTGGATGCGTTGCCAAAAACGCCAATTTTGTGTTATCTGGTATGTTTACGGATGGTTGGTACACCGAACAAGGGATTGCCAATCGCTATGAACAGAAGCGGATGGTAGGCGACGCACCTTAAGTTTACTCGTGCATTAACATCTTTTAAAACTTAACGCAGCATTACAGCACTACCATATCAGCACAACACAAGCAAAAAGCGCAACTCACAACCAACTAAAAAACCTATACAACTACAATGTTTTTGCATGATTGGCTCAATAAAACTCTGATGTAAAACCAGCGAGTGTTGTTTCGGCTTTGCATAACCATTAATATAATGACACATAACGTGCCGCCTCAACGCACTTTAAAAGTACATATTGACAAAAAAACGTCGAAAGAATGAGTGACTGAGTGAGTGAGTCTTCAAAGAAGCGATAATATTTTGCTTTGAATGGAAAAACTTTAGTAGTTCTCATCAATAAAGCTTGTTGTATGCATTTTTGTGGTTTTGGAGAACTATATTTCTCGTGCTTGTGGGTTCACTTAGACCAACAGCAAATTGACGAACTGAAATGTTTTGTAAGGACATGCGCGTGAAGCATTTATTATTATCAATTACTGTTAGCAGTGGACTCGCACTGTGTCGACACCAACTGATAGTTGGCATTGTATGGCGGTGTGTTCCCTCTTGTTTTGAATGTTTTATCCAGTTTAATCCTTTCCTTCGTAAATCAAAGCGTACTTTGTACAATTTTAAAAAAGATTTGCTCCTAGCACGGATTGAACATAGATCGTTCGGGTGCAAGGCCTGTACGCTGTTTACGAGCTCTTGCTTGGCTCTTTAAAAAACATCACAACGCGAACGAATAATAACGCACGTAGAAAACGCACACAGAACTACAAACTTGGCAATCAACTCGCCACGCAATGTAGGCTGCGATGAATCTGTCAATATGCGAACGAAAGGGTTAAAAGCACCAAAAATCATTTTTCAACATGCAACTGTCAGATCCATCATCTGAACCTATTGCCACTAGTCGCGCTGCCCACCCAAACCCCAGCTCAGATTTTTTAGTGAGGTCACCGATACGGCAGCTTGACCTATAATGATGGTTCAATTTTCCAATGCCAGTGCAAATCTTTATATGTTGGTATTTATTGTCGCTCTTACTTCGCTATGATTAACAAAATTTCAAATTACTAGATCCCAAAACAACTTCGGCAAACAGAAACAGGAAATAAAATTATCCGCAATCAAATTGTAGAAACTACGACAAAGTAATGTGGCTTCCAGCATCAGCGGGTCATGGAACCGATTTGAAGGTCCACCTTTCAACTGCCGGACTGTATCTCTGTATTTTGCATTTTGAGTAGCTATTTGTTCCAGTATAATCGTACATAGTTATAGGGGTAGGAAGCGTTACATCTAAAGCGTCGGAGCCCCTCGCATTTTGCATGACCTCATTCTGGTGCCGCACGTATCGATATCTTCCCTCCACTGCTGAGTTCCCTGTCAAGCTAATGACCCAACCCCCCCTCCCCACCCGAGGTCCCGCCTATCCCTGAGACGTTGAGCATGTATGAGTATAATATGAGCTCATTCCACAAATAAATATAAACAGATTAGCATAATTAGTCCAGCCGGTTATCACAGTTTTTAATTTAAATTAACATGAGTCTCAGGAAATTGAAAAATCCTCCTATGATTATTACTATGCGTATGAATGGTGAATATAAAATTATAAATCAAAGGCAAGCTTATATAGTTTCGCAATAATTAAATTGCCGTTTTATGTGAGCTTTGATAGTTTTGTATATATATGATTGGTAACAAAATTAGCTACGCTATCATGATGCAGTTGATGGTTAAATGAACTGTAGCGTTTTGTCAAATTATGGTTTTTTAATATTTTGTGCACTTATTAACATCGTAAATATTATGAACGTGAAAAGAAAACAATGTTTCCTACACAATATCAAAGAAGACGATATTTTGCCAGAACAACAAACATATAAACGATGTCGTAGTCATGTGTTTTTAGATTTTGGGTGAACACGGTACAAGTGGCCAAGAAGCCACGAAGTTCAGGGTGGCATAACTACGATAAGTCAGAATCTGGATAATTAATAAATCAACATCAAATTCGATATTCGTTGCTCAAATTGTTAACGCACTTCCTGTTTAAAACGTGACCGTTAGTCCGCACTACGAGTGGTCAAGAAGCCATGCAGTTAAGGGTAGCATAACTTCAATAAATCAGAAACCGGATAATTAATAAATCAACACCAAATTCGATATGCGTTGCTGAAATTGTTAGTGCATTTCCTGTTCAAAACTTGACAGTTAGTCCACTTGAAATAACTACTGCGACACAGGGCGGTTTGCAGCATAAAATCAGTTTCCTGTTTATAATTAAATGGTTTTTCGCTTTTATCTAATATCTAATATATAATGCTTTCAAAATGGTACAACATAACACAGCGAAGCTCTGCGATTTTTTTCGCAATCGATACATTAACAAACAAAATATTATGTGTGCAATATAAGAATTAATAAAGAATGTTAAATACAAGATAGATAATCTATCCTAATATGTTCCGAACATAGGTTTGATAAATTTCGTGCAATGTTTAGTAAAATAGTGAATTTTCACCGGTTCCAGTTTAGTATCGAGCAATCTTCATAATATTTATGTCACACCAGTGCGTTGACCAGGCTCTGAAAACTATAAAACAACAATTTACTATGTGTATTATTTTATTTAATGAGAAAACAGACGGAGTAAGGCTTAGTCTAAAGGTTTGTTCAACACGCTCAAACTTTTTGATCAAATATTGGTCATCAAAATTTGAGCAAAAAGTTTAAGCGTGCGAAGACGCCATTAGATAAACCTTTTACGCCAGTGGTAGACGCGATCTTTTTGAGGGACCGTTAGTCTCGGCAGGGACCACTACATTGATATAATTTTCGCATTAAAATTTTTCGATACCTGAGTCTCCAGAGTCAGTGCTTATATTAATTGGTTGTGGTAGTAGCATCACGGCCAATCGCTAAATAAACAAGAATGTAGCCAGCAACTGAACTCGATTATTCATGCATTATATAATAGCAAGAGTGACTATTGTTGTTGTAGTAAACATATATAACAGTCCCGAACCAAAGTTATCTAGGCTTTAAAGAAACAAACCAATTGACTATAGGCAACAGATTTTACTTTGGAACAAATTGCTTTGCCCGCAAACTTATGTATCGTTATTGAACAATAATGCAATATATTACGATATAGTACAATATATAACGTATGTTATATGCCGTACAATTTATACAATTAATTATATTGCGTATATTATTGTATAAGACATGCACAATTGATACATTTTTCCTTTTAAGATCTAATTTACTGAAGGTATGCACGCGTCAAATGGCGTAGTGGTATTTAGCCATATTCTTGTTGCATCGCAGGTCGGTGGCCGTTTCTCGTTATCTATATTGACACTATTGAAAATGTACTATTTAGTTATTTTAAAGGATTTATTATGTTTTGATTAAGTAGTTTTTTAAATTGAACGAAGCTACAATTTAAGTAACGAATATCGAATTTGGTGTTGATTTATTAATTACCCGGTTTCTGACTTATTGAAGTTATGCAATCGCCAACTTCGTGGCTTCTTGGCCACTTGTATGGTGGACTAACGGTCACGTTTTAGACAGAAAGCGTTCTAGCAATTTGAGGAACGAATATCGAATTTGGTGTTGATTTATTAAATACCCGGTTTCTGAGTTATTAAAGTTATGCCACCCTTAACTTCGTAGATTCTTAACTATTTGCACCGTAATCTCCCTAAATTTGAAAGCTGACGACCACGACATGGTTTATATGTTTGTTGTTCCGCAAAAATGGCCTTTTTGATATTCTATAGGAAACATTGTTTTGTTTTCACGTTCACAATATTTGCGATGTTAAAAAGTGCACAAAATTAAAAAAAACATGATTAGAGAAAAGACTAAAGTTTATTGAACCATCGACTAAATCATGATAATTTAGCTAAGTTTGAATCAAATTGTAAACAAAATAAAATAAATAAAATAAATAAATAAAATAAATAAACAAAATAAAATAAATATGTATCGAATAACTTTATTTCTAAACGTAATATGGGGGTAGGTATAAATTTGTGGCATTCGTGGCAGCTGATGCGGAATCCACACATAGCATATACTTAAACGACCATACTATTAAGTCGACTATTCACTGCATTATGAATCGTGATTTTAATAACGAACTATCTTACCAGGGGAATGTGCGATTGAAACGTTATGACCATAAAAACGAAATATCTCAGCGTTGCATTAATAGGTACACAGAAAATAGCAGCTAAATGTTACCGTTTTACAACATTGGAATAGGTGGTGCGAGATTTGTAGTATACAACTTCCATTCATTACTGGAGCATATATGGGCCGCCCAATCTGTTATTCCTATGATAACAAGAATGTCAAATAAAGATATATTAATGAATGAAGCTGCGCAGTCAGGGACTTTAGTAGTTAACAACCCTTTCACTTTTCAGAGTTGTTCATTAAGTTTCAAAAATACATAATAAGGCAACACTGGCAATGCAAATCTATAGATCATAGAGCTTGAATAATTGTTCATGTGATAGGAGTTAAAAGTAATGCTAACATGATATCATGTAAACTTGTTGTAGCTCGCAACAGCTCTTCAGTGGTGGTTTACTGTCTATCGGCATGTCGCTGCGTATGCACTGAAGCAATATAATTTTAATACGAGTTTAATATTTTATGTATTTCAATAGATAAATGATTGATACGTTAGGGTAAGTATGGTAGACAATAATTTAAGTGGTGTTGACAAGCAAATAAAATTTGTTAAGTGTAAATTTCCTATGAATGCTAACTATTGATAACTATTGCTAACATGATAAAGCATACATTTATACAAAAATGTTTCTCAGGACGACTACCGTTTCGAAACATCAATACTCATACATCCGTTTACAGCTAGAGCTAAAAGAATCATAGATTTATTAAATTTGAAATCCAGCAAAGCAATGTATTGTGGTTAAACAGACAAAAAGGCCTTACTATGACATCTTTTAGTGACGACGCCTGGTACCAGAGGACCGGTACCCACGGAATACGTTTAACTGTATTCTACTCCTCTGGTTTTTTCCAGTGAGGGTATTCCCAATTACCGTAGGTAGTAGGGCCTTGTATCATTTAATTAAGATTACATAGAGCAAGTTTTAATCGTCATAATTCCATATTGGATGTTTTGATCGGTTTAGGCGAATGCTCAATGCGTCTCTTGATGTGTCCGAGCGATCTTGGTGCGGATAAGTACTTATAAATCTACACATCGGCTTATTTCTACTATTAAATAATCTTTTTAGCCATTTTGATGTAAAACTTTTGTAACAAGAGTATGATTGGAATGGATTAACTAATTATACTGAAGTGCAGTTTTAGTTCAATGCTACTTAAGTTCTGAATGTTGTGATAATATATTTCGAGGTACGAGTTTCCGTTCGTGAATGATGGCTGTTAAATCATCATTAAAAATTAAGCTCTGTTAACTGTTCAATTGAAGGTTTTCGGTAACACTTGTACGAAATAGCAGGTAACGTAAAATCCCTAACTTGTCTAGTTCAGCGATGCTGTCTAGTATAATTTTTTGTATGTTTTGCAGAGGGCCAAGTACTGCAGTTTTGTGACAAATGTAGTGCAAAATTTCAACGGGTTTCTGTTTGTTTCCGCTGATACACGAATCGTTTACAACACAGCTGAAATTATAATTTATGCTTATGTTACCTTAATGATACTTCTATATATGCATAATGCATTTGGCTTTTGAATCAAACTGTTTCAGTACTCGCTCACGCCCCGTGACATCGATGGCTGGGCCACAGATGTGATCCTAAATGACCCGGTGACCCGGAGACCCTGAGATCAGGTTCCATCTCCGATTTTGACAATATTGTGTTTAATCCAAGCATATCACTTATTTATTAAGCGGTATGTTGTGAAATATGTGTGATATTTACTAGTATTAAAATACTTTCCACGAAAATAATCTTTATGGCTGATGATGTTAGGCTTTGATCAAAAAGTAACCACAATGCAAATGGCCACAGTGCTCCAGATCCCGCAAAAGAACTGGATTTAAATATTTTTCTAAGAATATATACTTTAACAGACTCGCAGATTTTAATGAAACCTTAGAACAGAGAACATTGCCACAAATTTATCTACCCAGTTGTGTTTATTGGAATACTAAGTATTTCGTTGTGTTAGCCATATACTTTCCTAGTTAATGACGCATTGTGTGGTACGTCTTCATCGCGCGACTGTAGTTCTGATTTCATCACTCGCTGACGCTTTGTATAATACTATGTATTTAGCTATAAATAGCAATATAAGGCATGTATATATGAAGATATGCAACCTTAGTAAAGTGACCTATAGTCTACTCGTTCAAAATGATATGTCAAATAATCTTGTTCGACAAGGTAATCCTGCACGTGAAAAACGCAGCACTTGAAGTGTCCCAGGATCTGGCAACCTCCAGAATTTATATTATTATCCTTCAAAAATATACACCAATTACATCAAGCACGCTTAATTATTTTAGTTGTAATCACCTAGCTACGAATGCTTACCATATTCAAATATTGTGTCATACGTATTGCATGACTGACAAATAAAACTAATCTGAATAAACATATAATAAACTCGCAATATTAAAAATGCTTTTGGCATGTAATCACGCTTTGGGAGAATGCTATTTCCTCGGTTGTTTGTGGGAACAATAGCAAGTGTCCTACAATCGAATATCGGGAAAGCTCTACCTATTTTATTCTGCCACAGATATAAAAGATGAATCGTTCAACTCGTTTGGTGCAAATACGAACGAAAAGCTTATAACTGCATATTCGTCGTACCTCGTACGACAAACACACGGTACGAAACCGCAGGTCATGAATGGTCATAAACTAACATAATTTATTGGCACCACTGTCTAATATAGCCCGTAGGTTGTCAGTGGAAAAAAGTGAGTGTATATATGCGAGGCTACCGTTGGAGTATAAGCGTAGTGATCACACAATATATATATCATAACTACCAGCAAACCATCAATTTGCCAGTTATAATGACATCTCTAATTAGCACAACCGTTTCAAGCGGATACATAGTTTGCACTGATTTGCACGTCTGCTGCGCACACAGAAGGCCAAGCGTTAGTTCCTGGCGGTACATGCTTTAGCTTGTGCGGGATATAACAAACTATTAATTTTAACTTTTAATAACTATGCATAGCTAAAACTACAGGTGTACAGGATGTTTATTAGCAATGCCACAAAAGATTTTGACAATATTCTCAATTTCCAATTCTAAAATTTCTACTTTGCCATTTCAGTATGCATAGAGTCTTAATTATTATCAGAATTCGCTAACTCATAAAGTAAACCAAACGGTTGCAGGAACTACGATAAGATGTTTGCATAGAAGTGCCAAAATCTCAAACCGAAATTGAATTCATGAGATCAAAAAGATAGAATTTGACCTTCTTGAATTTGGCTATATTTATTTGCATATGGAACTAAATTTTATTGACAAATGAAACTGAGTTCATCAAGAGATTATATAATTGTGATGTCAGTCAATTTAAATTCACTCTAAATTCACAAGTAAAGTCCAATAGAGATGCTTAGCGAATCAAAATATATTAAGAACTTTGAGTAATTTTTGTTCATGTTCAATGAACTGCAAGAAGACTATATAATCGCTGCATTCGACCCGAAATACGGTGTCTAATGAACTAAATGTTTATATAGAAACTATTACCGTTGGAGTTATCCTAGGTAATACCCACCAGTATTTTTCCTCTGTTGCTGTGTAACATTTCAGTGCGCTAAACAACTGCTGTAATCTTTGTAATTTCTTCTGTGGCTGAAAAAAACTAGAAAGACGCATGGGCTAGGATACAAAGAGTGATACAGATCCTCTTTCCAGAAGTGTAGAGGTTTTATAACTCTTTAGGTGACTCTAACCATAAAATTGGGATAGCAAGCTTTCCGTGTTTTATTTTTGTCACATTGGCAAGGTTTATTGCTGTTACTTTCTACCCGCTCTAAATTGTTAAGACTAGAATATCTGCAGCGTTTCATACCTCTTTGGGAAACTAGTGCTAAAGTTCGCAGGATACGGTTGTTAAAACCTGGCCGAGTGATCTAGCGCGCTGTCCCGTCTCACCAAACCAGAAGCTAGGTGTTCAACTCTTGCTGGTGTCAGAATTTTCACTTTTTGAGTAGTTTTTGTTCCATGCAAATAGAGGACGCTAATAACATATATAATCATTGTGAGCCATACGTAGTACTAAGCAAAGATGTTTGCAAAGCTTGCTATGACGTTTATTCTATTGATGTGAATTGACAAACGATGGATCCGTATGGCTAATTCGAAATTACGTATATACTATACAAGCAAAAATCACAATATAACGGGCTTCAAATAGAACATATAAACCCAAAATTGTATAAACCGAACGGTCTGCACAAAGCATCTAGTAACTCATTGTCTTTCCGGTAGTGAAAGTCTGCGCTTAGCGCCGATAAGTATCCGGTGGTTCTGCTGTTGAGACGACTTAAGTCCAGATGTCATATACCTTCGCATGATTTAATCTATGTATATTTCCCCACGATTTGACAAGAGGTCGCATCTTAAATTGCTCTCGATAAATAAATTCAATACCTTTTACTTCTGTGCTGGTTTTTTAAACTAGCCCTAAAGCATATCATAACTAAAACTCGGTTCACATCAAAATCTACTACTAAAATGGATAATTGATATGATTATATACGGACGAAAATTTTGATATGTTATAGTACGAATAAGTGTATTTCTATGAGTTGACAAAATTAATCAACTAATATGATAAATAAATAAATACTTTATTAAGTAAAAAAGCAATATATTAAATAAATAAGTAAAAAATGAGACAAATGAAAAAATTCCCGCTGTAAACAGCGTGGCGGTGCTGACATACGTTTCTCTAACATTTCGGACCGTACAAGGTTCAGAGTGATAACTGGAGTCATATGTGGTGTTCTTGAAATTGGTGATTTTGACACGTATGGTCCCAGCGTGGCGGTGCCGACATCCGTTTCTCTAACATTTCGGTACGTACAAGGTTCAGAGTGATAACTGGAGTCATAAGTGGTGTTCTTGAAATTGGTAATTTTAGCACGTTTGGTACCATCGTGGCGGTGCCGACATCCGTTTCTCTAACATTTCGGTCCGTACAAGGTTCAGAGTGATAACTGGAGCCACAAGTGGTTTCCTCGCAATGGCTGATTTTGGCATGTATGGTATACAATTTACCGACCCCAGATGAATGCAGAGACAAATCACCATGGCTCGGGTTCGAACGCTAGACCTTACGATCGATGGCCCAACGCTCTAACGATTGAGCCTAGTTTTTTAAATAAAACAAATAAATTAATGAATACATAAATAATAAAAAACTAAAATAATTGAGTAAATCAATAAAACAAAATAAATATACAAGTAAAAATATAGAAGATTGACAATCATAAATTGTAGCTGTAACACTCTGCAAACATTTTGTGCTTTATCATCTGATGCAATGGACCAAATAATTAGCTACAGAAATCAAAATTATTAGCGGATATACGGCTGATTGATTTTGACTTTCCGTTACAAACATGGAACCAGGATCAAAACTTGATTTGTTGATTACCAGCATAAGGTTCCAAGTTCCTGTTCTATACATCTGTTTGTATGCTATAACAAAGACACACATTGGCAAATATGCATGAAAGAAATAAATGAAGCTGCAAAATCTTATATACACTAAAATAATTTAATACAATGAAAGAATTAGACTTTGATTCGACGGCGCACCAAATGTAGTACTGCTAAATCCATTCGAGCATTAAAAGTGTGTTTTTGGGATTTAAGTACGTAGCAAAATTTGACTGCTATTGGGTAATCAAACAAGTAATAATGCAATGTATTGTCACTTGGTTTAGTAGCTTTCAACCAGGGTTAGGGGTTAGGCTACGGTTTCTGAGTCTTTCCTAGAGCTCATAGCCTGAAATTTGTCGGCTTTAAAACTATAGTGATGATAATTTTGGTAATTTTCGACTATGTATGACAAAGACATTTAGCCATTTGGACCAAATGTTTGACATTTTAGATTTTTTGGGTAAACAATAATCCCTAAAGGTAAAACGGTTATTCTTAAGCTTACATCTTCACATAAATTGGAGTTACTATTTAAGCCACGGATAAATTCGGGAGATTCTATCCTAACATCAATCAACTCAGCTTGTCAATACGGTTCGAATGAAATATATATATTTATTGAGAAGATTCTGTTGGAAATTTTTCGGCACCATGGGGTGGGGAATCGAAGAAAAAAATGTACCCAAATATGGCGGAAATGGGTATTTTCTGAACCGCTTTGTCAAGCTGGGTGAACCCAATCGAAATTATTTCCACCTTTATTTCATACTGACGATTTAGGAGCTTAGGGTTCCAGGGTAAATTCAGGATTTTGCAACATTTTCTAAATAATATTGTTATTTGTAGTGTCAAATTTTATTTATGTGTGACCGAACTATCAATATATCGCTGGTTTTTAGGGTTTGGTGTCCTTGGAAACCCCGAATTTTGTGCCGTTTTATAAAAAAAACTATTGCTATTTAGTATGACTTTTTATATCTATGACTAAAATATCACTATATTTGCTGGATAACAGCACTATATATAATTGACACTAAACAGAAGAACAGAGATGTTAAGAGAAAACCGTAAACTGTTTGACGCTTCAACTGATTCTTTTAAACTCAGGTAAGTGATATGCAGGTTTTGGAACAAATAATACAGGTACGTCTGTTTGCAACAGCCAACTAAGTGATTTCCGAAATTAGATAACTACTGTCATAAATAACGACTTAATGACATTTCGGAACCTTTATGTGCCGTCTTGAAGTAAAAACCCTCCAGATTAATTCATTATTGTTCGGTGTTCGTTTCCAGCCTTGTCAAATATGTATATGAGTTTGTTTCAATACCAAGCTGAATGTTGATACCGTTGTTAAAAACAAGTTTAGCTGAGGTAGTCTTTTTTGAACTGGACCAGTTGAGACAGTCTACTAATTATTTATTCATCGAAGCACGAAAAACAGCTCCGATTAGCGGACTATATGTTTTTATAGCTAGTCAGTGTGATTAAAAGACTGTTTAAAAGAGACTTTAATCGAATAGCCAAAAAATTGTAGCACTTTATGTGGGTCAGCTTTCGTGGAATTTAACTTTAAAGTACATTTTGTTAAACTACAATTCAATGGCTGCTCTACAAAACTAGTTCACCTGCACGATTTCAGTCATGTTTACAGTTCCCACGTCAGGGTATTAGTCGACTTGTACCACTGGAATTGGCAGACAACCTAAATATTCGGTTTCGGTCATGTTCATAATTACCGGGTCAGGGCAATAGTCGACTTGTACCATAGGCATTGGCAGACAACCTAAATATTCGGTTTCGGTCATGTTTATAGTTACCGGGTTATGGAATTAGTCGACTTGTACCATAGGCATTGGCAAACAACCTAAATATTCGGGTTCGGTCATGTTCATAATTAACCGGGTCAGGGCATTAGTCGACTTGTACCACTGGTATTGGCAGACAACCTAAATATTCGGTCTCGGTCATGTTCATAATTACCGGGTCAGGGCAATAGTCGACTTGTACCAAAGGCATTGGCAGACAACCTAAATATTCGGTCTCGGTCATGTTCACAATTACTGGGTAAGGACAATAGTCGACTTGTACCATAGGCATTGGCAGACAACCTAAATATTCGGTCTCGGTCATGTTCATAATTACCGGGTCAGGGCAATAGTCGACTTGTACCATAGGCATTGGCAGACAACCTAAATATTCGGTTTCGGTCATGTTTATAGTTACCGGGTTATGGAATTAGTCGACTTGTACCATAGGCATTGGCAAACAACCTAAATATTCGGGTTCGGTCATGTTCATAATTAACCGGGTCAGGGCATTAGTCGACTTGTACCACTGGTATTGGCAGACAACCTAAATATTCGGTCTCGGTCATGTTCATAATTACCGGGTCAGGGCAATAGTCGACTTGTACCAAAGGCATTGGCAGACAACCTAAATATTCGGTCTCGGTCATGTTCACAATTACTGGGTAAGGACAATAGTCGACTTGTACCATAGGCATTGGCAGACAACCTAAATATTCGGTCTCGGTCATGTTCATAATTACCGGGTTAGGGCAATAGTCGACTTGTACCATAGGCATTGGCAGACAACCTAAATATTCGGTTTCGGTCATGTTTATAATTACCGGGTCATGGAATTAGTCGACTTGTACCATAGGCATTGGCAGACAACCTAAATATTCGGTTTCCGTCATGTTCATAATTTACCGGGTCAGGGCATTAGTCGACTTGTACCACTGGCATTGGCAGACAACCTAAATATGCGGTTTCGGTCATGTTCATAAGTTACCGGGTCAGGGTGTTAGTCGACTTGTACCATTGGCATTGGCAGACAACCTAAATATGCGGTCTCGTCCGCTCTCAGGTTTGACAATTTTTCAACCAGATTTCATGTTATTCGTTCGAATTTTTAGTGTTTCGGACAATTCAAAGAAGGTACACAGTGTGGCACAGGACTGTTGAGTGAAATTTGTGGAACAGTTTGTATACAAGGGCATGCATACTAATCACAAAGTATGCCTTATTGAACTAAACTTGTGTTAACATGTTTGAACGTTTTGGTCAAAATCTGAGCTCAAAATTTGATAAAATTTCGATTAAAACTTGAGCTTAAATTTTGATCAAAATGGAAAAAATATTTTGTATTTTTGACGAACTTAAGTGTGAACACTGTCCAAACTGTTGTAGCGTACTGCTTCAGCGAATAAAGGACAGCGAATACATGCAAAATAATTTTAACTAAAAATTTGAGCTCAAATTTAGAACATGATGATACGCTGGATTTTTTCAATTACATATTACAGTCACATTTTCTTCAAAATTGACAGGGCGCGGGCAATGCAGGTGGCGGCAGTCTACATTCATTTTGTTATAACCGATCAGTTAAGTCTTTCATGTTTGTCAGCAAAAACTTGGGGAGAGGCGACCTTGGGGATCCCTTTATGACGCTTTTAAACATTGATTAAAATTTGAACATCAAATTTTGAGCAAAAGATTTAAACGTGTCAACGAGATCTTTGGTAAGACGACTTCTCTTGAATGCTCTAGTAAATCTAAACATGCTTGCTAAATCAATCGTACAAGTCATGCGATATATCTTTGATCCACGTGGACTATATTCCACTATCTATATCCACAGTCGCATCGGATAAGTTGGGTTTGCACGCTAGAGTAATGAAGATTATATTCAAAATTCCGCATTTATGCTGACCGCCACGCTAATAATCGTTCTGGAATTGTCAAAATTCGGATCGACTAAATATACTTGCCATGCGAAACTGACAAATCGAAACGAAATACGTTATACGGCTTTGGAACTTTCTAACAACTTGGATTACGCTAGCCATATCTGACATAACAAGAACACTTAGAACAATCATAACAAGCTATTTTATAAAATAACCGACAATGTGAATGAATAGACTTTGAAATCGTCATTTTCTGAACGCTACGTATTGAGGCGATGCTTGTAACGCTTGATATTCATATTTTGATATCGAATGATTTCATAAAAAATCAGATGTTTTCTGCAAGTGTGGTTAAACGTGCTTGGAATCACGTGTCGTGGCCCCACCAGCCTACTCAATTGATACACATAGCGTGGGGAAAATTCAGGGAACTGCTGCTTGCTTGAACTATTACCATCAGTCGGTATCAGCCATGCCGTAAAATTATGCAGGATTCACATTAATTTGCCTGCATCAACTACACAGTCTTTGGAAATCGTCATGACAGTGACACAAAACTTTTAGTACAGACTTGAAAATTATTAGCTGGTGGCAAACTTTATAATCATGTTGACATTACTGTGATTTTGCAGGAAAATTCGCGATTTATGATTTATGTTTGCATAAATAAGTCATATTAATGTATACATACGGCCGGACAATTATTTTACTACACGCACCATGAAACCTTGGCACGATTTTTTCAGCTATGACCTGTACTAAATTTTGTATTGCCACGCATGAAGGCTGCAATTTTGTGGTGCTTTGCTTTGTAATTACAAAAAACATCTGTGCCTACTGTTTTTAGGTGCACAATAATATCATTAAACTCACGCTGCCTCTATATCAACAATGTTTCTATAAACACCATTGCTAAAGATATGATCAACGCAAAGCAAAGAAATGATTAATTCAATATTAATTTAGATTAGAAGACGGTTCAGACTGCTAATAGTGACATTTTATGACAATCAATCTGAATGCAATCGCGCTATTTGAATACAAATCATCAACCATATTCCCGTAGATAGGAT
>JASANE010008462.1:0-37923 GCA_030248225.1 Trileptium ribeirensis
TTTATGTCGTTGTACTTCGTTCAGTTACGTATTGCTTATACAATTGCTGAGTGTGATGGTTATTAATTGTGTGAGATTCGAAAAGCGCAATATATCATGCAAGGTGTAATATATATAGCTTTAAACTTCTGCATGTGTATACGTGTTTCTACATATGTGTGGTATGCCAACAAGATATTGTGCGTATTGAAACGTTTTATGCCAACGCGATATTGTGTGATAAAACATATGAGTATTTTTATATGCGATGTCGTATGTATCATCTGTATTGGAATCTAAAAGTAGTTACGGCTTTTTAAACAAACTTCTAGCAGGCTTAGATTAAAAAATATATTGGAACTGTATAATGTTTATACTGGATAGGGGAGAGAGATGGTTTGGGCATATGCGAGTTTTGATGTCAAATGCCTTTGGGCACACTATTGAGTATACATACAAAATTTGGCCATAATTGGTCCACGCGTTAAAAAATTACTGACCTCATCCCCTGTATAATTTCTGGCCCTAATAATTTTATTAATTCTTGGAATTATTAAGATTAAGAGAGTTTAAAACAATTAAAAATGATAAATGATAAAAGATTGAGATTTTGTGCTAGTAGTCTTCCTTTTAATTTTAACTATGTGCTTCCAAGACCCGTCAAATCTCAAACAGTATAAAGTGATAAGTTTGAGTCTTGCCTTTCGAATAGCGGCCAATGCAACTATATTTCGCACGAGATATCAAAGTTTGTTATAGATCGCATTTTTGAAGAGCGAGTCGTATCAATTACTCAGTTATACGAAAAATACCAACTGGCCCTGTAAACAGAAAACCCAAACTGTAATCGCGTCTTGAAATGCCTTTGGAAATTTGTGAAGTCTGTCATTTTTATAGTGACCGTAAAAGCCATTTACTTGGGAGCATTACATAGTGGGTACCGCCTTGAGCATCTACAAATCATGATGGAGTGGTAAGTGTATGACATATTTTCTGGACTTATGGTTTCTTCAATGTATTTCTAAAATTTCAAGTGCTGGACTCAAACATTGTTGTATGTTGTTCCTTAGCAACAACAACGTTATGTTTCCGAATATGTGTTGGCAAATGCTAGGTATTGTCATTTGGTTGAAGCGATCATAAAAGTGTACGATAGGCAGTTTATAACAAAAAAAATTCGAGCTCACTGTTGACCGCCAAACGCTTTGCTACATCTTTGACGCATCCCAGAATCACATACCTATATTTGAGAATGATCTTTCAAGTTAACGCGCCAGTTATGATTCTATTTGAGATCAGGGCTTTCAGCCAAACAGAATTTATGGCCCCTAAGGCACAGATACAAACGTGAAATGAGAAACAAAACGATAGCTCCACTCCACTGTGATGACGAGATGACAACTGTGGTATTACAGGCTTTCGCTTGTCCCGTCTTTTGTCGACACCTGCTATAGGAGTCCATAATGCGAGCGTGGTTTTTTACAAAATTACGACTGCTAGTGATGTCTATACCAATGTATTTGGCACACCAATATGATACAGGCAGTCCTGCGACCCGTGCAATGTGAATCTCGCTCGCAGAAAAGTTTTGAATATGAGTTCAAAGCTGCCGAAAATGCAATGACTCCTGCTGTTCACATTTCCTTCATCGACTTCGCAGCACCGCTAAATTGGTAATAAGGCGAATTGGGTAAAAACATAAACATCAACTGCGTCGACTATTGTGAATTTTCGATTTAATGAAAAAAGCATCGATCAACAACATGCAGCGGTGCTGGCGATGCGGTCTTCGGCAGTCCCTTAACGCTAGAGTGGAAAAGGGCAGGTTATATTCAACGAATGTCACCAACAGAACCACAAATCTGTCAGTCATACCTGGTGACACGCGCAGATTTATATAAGCGCACTATTCTCAATTCAAACCGGACATACTGTTTCTTAAACTTTGGTCCGAATGACAACCACAGCACGGTTTAAAAACTGCAGTGTATATTATTGTTGATATTTTAGACATGTGCTTTGAAAAGCTTGGTCAACCTTTCGTTAACAAAGTAACTCAATAAGTAGAGACAAGACAAATATTTACAAAAAATTTAACAGGTTGCTAAAGCTGTTTAGAAAAAATTTGAAGAAAACCGTACCATTTCAGACACGCAATGACATGTTGTATTTCAGCCATGTTCGATAGATTTTGCACTCCGATAAATTTGAAAGTGAAACGCTAAAACCCTGCGCAGATCAGCACTCGCGAATTTTATTATTATTTAGCATGACAATTAGCTGACGAGCGTTAGATTGTCACACGCCCTCCCGACTGGAGTTTGATCCTCAAACACCGTCCTGCCGTGATGAATTGAATATTAAGTCCTATAACAACTGATTTAATAAACCAAACATGTTGCGCCTAAGTTATCAGATTATACCTCAGGGAAGAGGTGTAAAGTTTTTAAGGCTGAAATGTGATTTGAAGAAAGACGGAATACGAAAACGTATTAGTAGGTTTTCCAAAACTCGAAGCATGTTGTCCGCAAAGTATTTGGAGCTATCTACTTGAGCTAGTATAGAAAATTGACTGTTATCCGTATTAGCGATGCCGCTGCGGATTTGGTTATACATTGTTGAGTTCGTAAGCTGGGTGTTGTTTAAAGTTTTGCCTGTGCGTGCAGATATTCCCAGATGTTCTGACGTCCTCGTAGCAAGGTGTCGGCAAGTACTGCCGATGTAGTCCGCTTTACGAGCGGAACAAGTATATTTGCATACAACGTAAGATTTGAGATCATGCAGTATCACGTCTTTATGATGGAAAAAATGTTTCAGGCGACGTCCTGTCTCGAAAACTATACGAATTTGGAAGTCGCGAAAAATAGATCGAAAAAGTGTTCGAAGGTGTTTGCGCAGGCCATAAGCGAATTCACCTACATACGGGAGTTTTAATGTATAAACCTGTGTAGTTATGCCGTTGTTTTGTGACAGCGCATTGCTTTGCGCAGATGACGGTTGATCTGTTTCAGATCTAGGGTTTTTTTCCCGTATACCATTTGTTCAGAAATATCTGGTACAACGTTGCACTGTGTTTATTGGAAAACCGTTTTTGCACAAGTTATTTTGTCGAAAAAAAAACTACCCGATGTATAGATTGGTAATTTGAGCAAATTTGTACTTCACGGTGTAAAGACAGTTAATTAAGCCTGTTTTATATTTTGGATAAACTTCCGTAAACGTGGGTTTTCTATATGTTGACGTAGTAAAACCGTTAGGACTAACGGCATTTGGCTCTCTTGTTCATTTTTCAATGTAAACTTTAGAGGAAGAAACTGTAAGAAAATTGTTGCATTTTTTATTATTATCGAAATTAGTGGACGTATCATCTATGTATCGTCGATAAAGCTTAGGCTTGCAGTCAGGTGGGCATTGATTGAGCCATCGGGTTTCCGACGTAGACATAAAAACGTTGGCTAAAGTAGGGCGTAGTGGAGAGCACATAGCCTCCCATTTTTCGTATAACACGCCGTTGAATAAAAATTGAACGTTCTACATACAAATTTATATAGCTTGTATTAGTTCATTGATTGGAAGAGGCGGTTCAATTTCTTGGTTATCAACCGACTGCCTGATAAATTGCAGTGTTTCCTGGACAGGAACATTAGTAAACAGTGATACTACATCGAAGCTTGCTAAATGACAATCTGAGCAGTCATTACCAGTCATGCTTTGTGCGAATTCAAACTAACTCAGAACAGTGTAATGATTACGCGTGATCGAGTGTAGTGATTCTAAAATGACAAACAACGGTTCTTTTAACGAACAACATTGTATTAAGTTTACATTGGAAAATGAACAAGAGAGCCTATACCGTTTGTAGATGTGAAAAGCGCTAATAGTCCCAACGGTTATACTACGTCAACATATAGAAACCCCACGTCCACCGGACTCTTTATTAAATACGACTCTTTTGTTTATCCAAATTAGAAAACCGGCTTAATTAACTGTCTATTACACCGTGCACTTTAAATTTGCTCAAATTACCAATCTATACATCGGGAAATTTGTTTTCTACAAACTACCTTGTGCAAAAACGGTTTTCCAATAAACACAGTGCCGCGTTGTGTCAGATCTTTCCTGAACAAATGGTATACCGGAAAAAACTAGAGATCTGAAACAGATCAACCACCGTCTGCGTAAAGTAATGCACTGTCACAAAAACAACGGCATAACTGCACAGGTTTTTACATTAAAACTCGCGTATATAGGTCAGTTCGTTTATAGCCTGAGCGAACAGCTTTCCAAATTCGCACAGTTTTCGAGACAGGATGTCGCTTGAACCATTTTTTATCATAAAGACGTGGAACCAGATGATCACAAACCCTACGTTGTATACATATATCCTTGTTCCGCTTGTGAAGCGGACTACATCGGCAGTACTTGCCGACACCTTGCAATGAGGAGGTCAGAACAGCTGGGAACAGGCAAAACGTTAAACAACACCCAGCTTACGAACGCAGCAACGTATAACCATATCCGAAGATGCACCGCTAATGCGGATAGCACTCAATTTTCTATACTACCTCAAGTAGATAGCTCCAAATACTTTGCGGACAACATGCTTCGAGTTTTGGAAAACCTACTAATACGTTTTCGTAATCCGTCTCTAAATGACATTTCAGCCTTAAAAACTTTACACCTCTTCCCTGGTTTGATAACTTTGACGCAAATGTTTGGTTCATTATTTGTATTGTTACGAACAACTGATTTAATTTGATGACCCGACCAGCTAAACCCTGTTACGCATAGCAAGTCAAGAACTCAAACTTTGCCAATAAACTGATAGAAGGAACCAGATAAGATTGATTGACAGGCATTGATCAATAAGGGAACTAGAAAGAATACATCAATTTATCCGCGAATGTACAACGTCATCACAGCTTTACCACAGCGTATTTGAACGCGCCAGCTTATAAATCAATGTTCTTTTCAAGAATCGTAATTTTAAAAAATTGTGGTGTTCAGTCATCGATATAATATATTGTTTACTTGAAACCATATAGTAGGGAAGCCGAGTAATGATATGGCTGGATCGCTGCCCTTTTCAAATTATTAAAATGGCTATTTATCCAGAGACAAGGTCTTAGCTTGATGCAAAAACTTTAAAATTTTAGAGCTGTGACATTTTACACGGTGCTTGGCACGGGTAAAGTTCAAAACAACCTAAGCTTGCAACAGTTTTTTTTCAAGCCGAGCCAAGCGAAGTACGAACTTTTAACACCCCCGAGGTGAGTTGAGCCTGAGCCTACCATAACGTCGAACGAAGTCCGCTAAAGCCATGTCCGGCCCGGCTTAGCTTTGTTAGTGTATTGATGCAAACCAAATCGTTTAGACTATGGATACTGACTGATAAACTGCTTAAAATATTAAGTAACTGCCGAGGAATAATTATATTTTTATGCACTTTCTTGTTTTATCGTCAACAGAGAAAACATATTATCCTGGTGAAGCTTTGTTACGTTTCTGTAGAGACATCTGACGCAGAACATGTGCAACAACTTCACATTTCATAACACTGAAACCTAAGCCCGCTGCCTACTGACACATTTCCACTAAACCACTAAAGTTAATATTTATTGTTTTTATATGTATAGAACATTGTAATTTGCTATTATTCTTGCAACATTAGCAATACATTATATGTAGTTATTCGTTCAGTTCGTGTATTGCTGTATAGTGGTGGATAGCGAAGTTTTGAACAAAAGCGATTGCCGTCAAAGCATTGGAAATGCAGTAATTTAGTTTGCTGATTTACACGCATTTAAGTATATAAGGATGTACGTGCGTTTTGAGGGGGCAATGTTCACGGATTTAAATACATATTTACTTGCTTAAACAATCTTTGTCTCATCTTCGGCTTTCATAGAAGCTCCGCAGAATGGCCAAATTTCCAGGAAAGGTGCAATAGAAAACGCGCGGGCACCCTGAAAGTAACGTTGCGACGAGATAGATCTAAGTAAAGTAACCATATGACATATTTTGGTGTTATTTAGTTTTTAATTTGGTAGACGGGGCATTGACTGGCTATTATATTTGCTTTTGCTGAAAATAAGCGAAGACTCCAATACTGCCAGTGTCGGGCGTTGAGATTTGATATGTCTTCAAAGGTAGTGACAGGAATTGAAAACTGGAGGATGTCTTTCGTATTCTTTTATGTCGTGTCGTCACCTACTTACAGCACTGTCTAGTTGTCCAATTTATCTTGCATCGGGCGTACGTGTCATGGATTTAAAATTTATTGAAACACCAAAGTTCGATCTTTCGTTGGAAAAGTATTTTTATTAATGCATTATTTTCAGAAACGATAAATGATTTTAATGGTGCTAAAATATCGTATAAAACTACATATCTTTGAGATGTGGGCTTCGCAACCCCAACCATACCTTTTGTGCACTTTCTGACAACTGTTATTTGGGCCCTATTACTCCAGAGCCGACAAACAACTGGAAGTTTGTTTTCTATCCCTCAAATGGCAGATCGATGGTGTTACAAAATGCAGCATTGAATGCTTTTCAAAGCAAATAAGGTGGGCAGCTATGCCACAAACTTCCGAAATTCTTAAAAAATTTATCTTATTTAAGTATAATTCCTGCAACGCAGCAAAGAGCTGAAGTCTGGGGAGGGGACTGAGTGTATTGTTAAATACGTAGAGTTATTTCAACTCTAGCAGCACTCTTATTCAGAAAGTTGAACCTTGGGTAATATTCAAATATGTACCCAGCGTGCATTGTAAAGCGTTGTGTTAACTGAATTTGTCATACGCTGGGTTTACACGTTGTTCTTACTCGCACGCGATGTGAGGTTCTATACGGAACCGTAAAAAAGCTCCTAGATAGGTCAGTGGTTAGCGTGCGCAAGTTTCACCCGTACAGCCCAGGTTCGACCCCTGGCGCCGACGGCTTAAGTTTGCCAAATAAATTCGTAAATTAATTCTTGCATGAAACGGTTAAATCAGGAACCTTTTTCGCCATAAATTTTATATGTAAAAATATGTTTACATGTATGCTTGGCACGATATCTGAAGCCTTTTTAAATCCAGATATATAGTCTATTGAGTAGCCTTTGTCTATTACTTTAGTCACCATATTTAAATAATCTACAACCCCTTAAGGGTTATGACCCTTATTTCCATTCTAGGAGTCCTTTCTGGCGTGCATATTAGGTTGTCAGAACGTAATGGAGATTGTGTGTTGCATGAGTGAAATCTTTTAAATTCCGTCTGTGTGTGTTATCGGCCATAACATTTTCGGGAAAGACTTAACCGATTTTCATGATCTTAGGCTCCTTCGAACCGTCATTGTCTATTCACCATGTATAACCCTGACCGTTTATTGATTTGGGGTTGGGTCCAAGGGTCAATAATGTGGGATTTTTGTCCCATTTAGTACTCATCAAGATTATTTTTATCTTAACTTTCGAATTTTTTGTCTGCTTCGTTTTATTTCATTGTAAAATGATAAATGCCGATGCCTCTTTTGGTTTTCGATTAAGGCTACGGTTCTCGCTTTATGGGGTTTGAGGTATATACGGGGTATGAGCACCAATGGTTCCTTGACCCAAAATTTGAAGATCTGTTCTGACGTCGTGGGCGGTTGATCCACCTGGGGGTTTTCGGGTATGGGAAACTCATTGGCGGTGTTGGTTTTGTTCTGTGGCCCATGGTTCGATGGGTACGGTCGTATGGCGCCCATGGTTCGGGGCGGAGGTCAAAATGAGGTTTTTTACCCCATTTTAGTACCCTTCACGGAAGCAAAGTTATTTTTATCTTAACTTTCGAATTTTTCCTCTGGTTGGTTTTATTTCATCGTAAACCGGTAAATACCTATTTTTGTTTTTAACGTTTTTTAATCCTGTTCTTTGGGTTTGAGGCATCCCCGTGGTTCCTCGACCCAAAATTCGAAAATTTGTTCTAACATCCTATTGGGCAGCTGAAAAGTTTTTCTTTGCGGTTTTCGGGCATGGCAAACTCATTTCTGGTGTTGATTTTGCTCTGCGGTCCATGGTTCTATGGGTACGGCAGGTATGGCGCCGCCGTGGGTCGTCGACCCAAAATTCCTAATTTTACCTGTTACGTCCTGGGAGGCTGACAGCTTGCAGTTTGGGGGTTTTGGGGCATGGCAAACTTAATATGGGTGTTAGTTTTGTTCAAACTTGTGCGGTATTTTGTGATATCCACATAGGTATAACATATCGACGCATGTTACCGAGAGCAGATGCGTAGGTGTATATACCTATGCTTCACTACGTTCTGCAATCTCTATTAGATTTACTAGTTGTTGAATTTCTTATTTTTTGTGTGATATCTCTACATAATCAGGTTTTTGTGGTCGTAAAGTAAGACTGGTAGCAGTTAGTGTGGTTTTAGCTCAAAACTAGTTGAATACGCCATGGATGCGACTTGCCGCTGAAAGATCGGATATGTATTATGCTAAAACCGCCTTATAACACGCGCTTGATTTTGCAACATACCTCATTGTTGATAATGTCGTTCCATTCCTTTCTGGAGTTTAGAACTGTTTGCCTCGTTTACGGAAATGATGGATTTTCCCTATCAATTTGTAACGCGGTTTGCTACAGAATAATGTTAATGTTTGTGAGCAAGTTTTATTCAAAGTATTGTTACTGCAGAGCTTGAAGTGAAAGTGAAATATCTAAGTTCTTTCAATATTACCACGATTTAGCAATACATTATTTAAGACATGATTTTTAGCAATACCGTGGCTTGAAAAATATAAGCGCGTTCCTTATTTGCATGCAATATCTGAATTCTGAATGACCATCATGCTTGGTTTTTACTATTATTTGGTTCAGCTGAAACATCTCTCGCTTTCAGAGTATTACTGGAGTAGTGTACTAATGATATTCCAATATATTATTTTGCGGAGATTACAATAACAATATTGATCCTTTCAAAGTCGTATGCAAGGCAAACTAAAAATACGTCCAGCTTGTAAGTGAGCTATATAGCTAAACGGCGCAACAGTGTGATAGATTTTGGCCGGAAAGCAATGAATTCAAAAACCGGGATATTTACTTGGCCTGGCGCAACGCAACGTAAAGAATATGTACAGTAACTTAACAACTTTACAGGTGTTCAAATCAAAAAATCCAAATACACGCCAATGTGATAAACCGGGCTGAGTATATTGGCACGGCGCGGTGTATGTTGAGAAGGTACTGTGCAAAAAACACGAGCTCATAGCCGCAAGTAAAATGTCACCTTCCACCCATATTGTCAACAGTACCTATTACCGTACATTATGCATTAGGAATTATCAATCGTTCATTGGCCTGCTGATAAACAATAAAGATCTTATTAATTAAAGAAAAGAGAACTAAATAACCTACGCAGCGTCGCAGAATCTTTATGATTTGATGAGTGGTGAAAAACATGAAGGACGCATGGACTAGGATATAAATGGTGAACCATTCGTCTTTGCAAAAGTGTAGTGGTTTTGTATCAGTTTTGTAGCCTGTAACCGCGAAATTCGAGCAGGTAGTTTTCCATTCCTTGCCGAGTGGTCGAGTACGCTATCCCGGTCTAACAGTCTAGAAGGTACGTTTTAAATTCCTGCCGGCACCTGAATTTTTACATTTGGTTTCAGTTTTTGTTCGAAGCAAATAAATGATGTTCTTAACGTATAAAATCATTATGGGACTAACATGGAACTAAAGAAAAAGTGATGGAAGTCTGATATGTCGTTTTATTCCATTATATGAATTGACAAACTACCAATTTATGTGTCAAAGTCAAGGCTACGTATCTCTACAAATATTAACGGACAGAACTATAGAAGCCTAGATCATAGTATAGCTTTCTTCAGGTCGAACATGTGACCTTAAAATTTTAGAAATCCGACGGTAAGGAGCACTGTGCTGTTGCTGCACCAGCATGCTTGTTGTTAACAGGGTCTAGTGGATGGGGAAATCAGCAATATGCCGCGCACTTATTGGTGAACTTGTTCGTTCTAATGTTAAGGAACATCTCACGCATATCGGTGTGGGATTCTTTGTTAGCAGGTACAGCATATTTTGTTTTTGTTGTTATACCGTAAGTTTGTTTCATTTTAAACATAACAATATAAAATAATAATTTACATCAGAAACGAACATGCTTTTAGTAATAGCATTTATGTGACCTAATTTCTAAACGCTGTTTGGTTGAACGAGTTTAAATTATTTGCGTTTTCGTGATTGAAACGACACATTTGTGACAGCTTACTCGGCTTAACATGAGACATGCACTGTATTCGCTCACATCGCGTGCTTCGAACCTACCGAGCAGCAGGTAGTACACAGGATGGTGCAGTCATGGACAAAAATAAGTGCACAAAAACCAACTGAACGTTACAATGTTCGGTTGCGTTTACTCTCATTCATAAACATCCAAAATATTGCTTGAAATATATTAGGACAAATTTCATTTCCGTTTACATTCGTTTATAAACTAAGGTTTGGCTGCGGTTCGCGTCCGTTTTTATGCACTTATTTTTGTTTGTGACTGGGACTAGTGTGCCAGGTTGGGCGCTAACGGAACTGTTTTCAATCCACCACTCTGTGGAAGTAGTTTGGTCAAGATTGTACGATATACACTTTCATTCAAGTAAGAAAAGGTAATCAAAATTTAGACTAGCTCCTTTCTTGCATGAGGTGACACATTTTGTCACTGCGTACATTGCGTCGCGGTTGCTGACTAAGTTTGTATCGCTACGTTACGTTCATTAGTTTTGCGAGATTCCTTGAGGTCCGGAGTAACAACGTATAACTAGCGGCAAGTGTACGGCACTGCGAAACGCTCCAGTTCATTTGGCCGTTCTGGCAAATGTTCAAGATGTTATGAAAATAGCACTTTCTATTTCAAAAACAAGAACATGTTATTTAGCCGGCTTTGAACTTTGTGGCAAGAAAGAGATTTCTCCTTAACTAGCTGCTGCGCTCAGAATGCTTTTCATGAAATTTGAACGAAGTATTTTGTGATTTTTGCACCACCAGGTAAATTTTTTAAATTTTCATTATAATTTAAAGTTTTTTTAAATTAGAAAAACTGCGGTGTTCGCCAGAATTGGAGGACTTTAAAAACATGCTAATTCATTTTCCATAATTACCTATTTTTTTGGAAAATTTCAAAGTGCTCATAATGAAAAAAAATGGCACACTGGGTTTTTCCGATGTCGCTGATCACGAATATGACATTTCCGAAGCTGTAAAACTTGGTCGCATACTGCTAATTAATTAGCTACTTAGTTAATTATATGCAAATCACCCAAAATTGCTGATTTTCGCCCTCGGGGGCTTTTATATCGCTGATCATAAATATGTGACTTTTAAAGCTGAAAATTTTTTATCGTGTATTCTTGACTAGATACGGTGGTTTATCATGCATGCTTTTTGTATGGTGGATTTGACAATAATTGTCTAAACAAGTTACCTATTATTAATTGATTAAATATTCAGTTGAAATATATGTATGTATACATAAATAATATAAAATGCTTTGCCTATTGCCCCGCACGCTTTTTGTAATTTATTACGTTTACTTGTATTAACTGAGTGTAACGAAGCGTTTTTGTTTTCGCCAGAGGGGGTAAAATCGGCGAACTTTTCAATAACTACTGTGAAGATTTTAAATTCGTTTTTGTTTTGAAAGGCCTAAATATCCTTAAGGTGCAAGAGATATAATTTTTGTCAAAATTTGATTTAGTTAATTAGTAATTAATTAGTTAAGCGTGTTAACATATTTTTATCATTTTCAAACAAAAATTGTCTATTTTTCAATGAATAATCCGTGTAAAGCTATTAGTCTGGTGCGTGTAGTAAATCTCGCTGCGCTATAACGAATCTGGTGTTTATTGCTGTTCGAGGATGTTAAAAACGTGGTAATTGCTTAGTTAATTAGCTAATTACTAGTTAATGATAGGTAATTTTTTGAAAATTTTCGAAGCGCCAAAAATGAAAAAAGCACATGGGGCGATGTCGCTCCATTCCTGAAGCTCGATGGCGAAAGTGATCAAAACTTATATGTCTACGCCGTGGTGGAGCTATGATCATCATCATCCGGCCACCCTCTTACCGGCTCGCCGGCCAAAGAACATTACGGCCGACACCCAACACAAGGTTAAACGATCTATATAAGAATTTCTAATATATTGTGTTTCAGCTTAGCACATTAGTATTACTCGATCTCTAAATAAATCGAGGGAGGTATGTCAGTGTGCACACTTCTCATCAGTTTGCAGTATACAGAGTATGCGATACGACAGCAATATAGATACTGTAAGTAACAGTGAAAACCCATGTTACGGAAACTAAAAATACTCGCCAGTATGAACCACTTAAGCATTAAAAATCACCACTATCTCGAGTCCACCAATACCCAGATGTTGAACGGGAGACTGGTCGGTTAATTATCTAAAACTTAAACTCTAAATTAAATACTTAGCTAATTAACTAATTAGTTCTAGCTTTAGAACTTCGCTATTGTCATATTTGTGATCAGCGACATCGAAAACCACCATGTGCATTTTTTCATTTTTGAGCGCTTTGAAAATTTTCAAAAAATTACCTATCATTAACTAGTAATTAGCTAATTAACTAAGCAATTACCACGTTTTTAACATCCTCGAACAGCAATAAACACCAGATTCGTTATAAGCGCAGCGAGATTTACTACACGCACCAGACTAATAGCTTTACACTAATTATTCATTGAAAAATAGACAATTTTTGTTTGAAAATGATAAAAATATGTTAACACGCTTAACTAATTAATTACTAATTAACTAAATCAAATTTTGACAAAAATTATATCTCTTGCACCTTAAGGATATTTAGGCCTTTCAAACAAAAACGAATTTAAAATCTTCACAGTAGTTATTGAAAAGTTCGCCGATTTTACCCCCTCTGGCGAAAACAAAAACGCTTCGCTACACTCAGTTAATACAAGTAAACGTAATAAATTACAAAAAGCGTGCGGGGCAATAGGCAAAGCATTTTATATCTTATTTATGTATACATACATATATTTCAACTGAATATTTAATCAATTAATAATAGGTAACTTGTTTTAGACAATTATTGTCAAATCCACCATACAAAAAGCATGCATGATAAACCACCGTATCTAATTAGAATACACGATAAAAAATTTTCAGCTTTAAAAGTCACATATTTATGATCAGCGATATAAAAGCCCCCGAGGGCGAAAATCAGCAATTTTGGGTGATTTGCATATAATTAACTAAGTAGCTAATTAATTAGCAGTATGCGACCAAGTTTTACAGCTTCGGAAATGTCATATTCGTGATCAGCGACATCGGAAAAACCCAGTGTGCCATTTTTTTTCATTTATGAGCACTTTGAAAATTTTCCAAAAAAATAGGTAATTAACTAACTAATTAGCATGTTTTTAAAGTCCTCCAATTCTGGCGAACACTGCAGTTCTTTGAATTTAAAAAAACTTTAAATTATAATTAAAAATTTAAAAAATTTACCTGGTGGTGCAAAAATCACAAAATACTTCGTTCAAATTTCATGAAAAGCATTCTGAGCGCAGCAGCTAGTTAAGGAGAATTCTCTGCCACAAAGTTTAAAGCCGGCTAAATAACATGTTCTTGTTTTGAATAAAAGTGTATTTTCATAACATCTTGAACATTTGCCAGAACGGCCAAATGAACTGGAGCGTTTCGCAGTGCCGTACACTTGCCGCTAGTTATACGTTGTTACTCCGGACCTCAAGGAATCTCGCAAAACTAATGAACGTAACGTAGCGATACAAACTTAGTCAGCAACCGCGACGCAATGTACGCAGTGACAAAATGTGTCACCTCATGCAAGAAAGGAGCTAGTCTAAATTTTGATTACCTTTTCTTACTGAATGAAAGTGTATATCGTACAATCTTGACCAAACTACTTCCACAGTGGTGGATTGAAAACAGTTCGGTTAGCGCCCAACCTGGCACACTAGTCCCAGTCACAAACAAAAATAAGTGCATAAAAACGGACGCGAACCGCAGCCAAACCTTAGTTTATAAACGAATGTAAACGGAAATGAAATTTGTCGTAATATATTTCAAGCAATATTTTGGATGTTTATGAATGAGAGTAAACGCAACCGAACATTGTAACGTTCAGTTGGTTTTTGTGCACTTATTTTTGTCCATGACTGCACCATCCTGTGTACTACCTGCTGCTCGGTACGTTCTGAAGCACGCGATGCGAGCGAATACAGTGCATGTCTCATGTTAAGCCGAGTAAGCTGTCACAAATGTGTCGTTTCAATCACGAAAACGCAAATAATTTAAACTTGTTCAACCAAACAGCGTTTAGAAATTAGGTCACATAAATGCTATTACTAAAAGCATGTTCGTTTCTGATGTAAATTATTATTTTATATTGTTATGTTTAAAATTAAACAAACTTACGGTATAACAACAAAAACAAAATATGCTGTACCTGCTAACAAAGAATCCACACCGATATGCGTGATATTTTCCTTAACATTAGAACGAACAAGTTCACCAATAAGTGCGCGGCATATTGCTGATTTCCCCGATCCACTAGACCCTGTTAACAACAAGCATGCTGGTGCAGCAACAGCACAGTGCTCCTGTAAAAAAGTGAAAAATTTCACCTAATCTGTGATCAAAAAATCATCATGCTACACTCTAGCTGCGGGAAAGGAAATCAAAAGATTTCGAATAAAGATGTTTCGATGGATATGATGTCAACAACGCATTACTAGTGTTTCGCACGGACCGTCAGGTTTCTACAACTTTGTGGTCATATGTTCAACCTGAAGCCTGTTATATTATCATCTGTGTATGCTTCTACAGTTCTGCTCGATAATATTTGTGAACCTGGCACATAAATTCATCGGTAATCAATTCACATCAATAGAATAAACGACATAGCAAAAACTCCAATCACCTTTTCTTCATGCCATGTTAGTCCCATAATGATTTTATATTCTAGGAGCACTATTTATTAGTTAGGAACAAAGCGACTCCAAATAAAAAAATTCAGGTGCCGACAGGAGTTGAACACGCATCTTCTGGACTGGTAGTACGGAACAACACATTAGATTTCTCGGCCACGACTAGAATTTTAGCTACCGAATTTCGCGAATGGAGCCTGCAAAATCGTTGCAAAACCACTACACTTTTGGAAGGACGATTTGGATTACCCTTTATTTCCCAGCCCATGCGCATTTCTAGCTTGCTTAACCACTGAAAAAATTATAAAGATTGCTGCGACAGTTGTTTAGTTCACTCAAATTTCATTTCATAAAATCAAAGTTGTTTATGCACCAACAGAAGGACAATTAATGATTGCTACTACCTAAAGTAAACTCAACGGTAATAATGACGGTATGCAAAAAGGGTGGCATTTTACATGCAACTCTCGGGCACGAGTTTTTTACCCCGGTACATTATCAACGTAAAACACACAGTGCCTATGTAATAAACCCAGTTTGACTCATTAGAGTGTCTTTGAATTTGAACCTTTGAGAGACACACCTGTAAATATGTTAATGTACGTGATATATACATTACGTTGCGACCGGCCAGATCAAGAAAATACCGGAATTAGAATTCATTGCTTTCCGGCCAAAATCTATCACACTGTTGCGCCGTTTAGCTATATAGCTCACTTACAAGCTGGACGTATTTTTAGTTTGCCTTGCATACGACTTGAAAGGATCAATATTGTTATTGTAATCTCCGCAAAATAATATATTGGAATATCATTAGTACACTACTCCAGTAATACTCTGAAAGCGAGAGATGTTTCAGCTGAACCAAATAATAGTAAAAACCAAGCATGATGGTCATTCAGAATTCAGATATTGCATGCAAATAAGGAACGCGCTTATATTTTTCAAGCCACGGTATTGCTAAAATTCATGTCTTAAATAATGTATTGCTAAATCGTGGTAATATTGAAAGAACTTAGATATTTCACTTTCACTTCAAGCTCTGCAGTAACAATACTTTGAATAAAACTTGTCCACAAACATTAACATTATTCTGTAGTAAACCGCGTTACAAATTGATAGGGAAAATCCATCATTTCCGTAAACGAGGCAAACAGTTCTAAACTCCAGAAAGGAATGGAACGACATTATCAACAATGAGGTATGTTGCAAAATCAAGCGCGTGTTATAAGGCGGTTTTAGCATAATACATATCCGATCTTTCAGCGGCAAGTCGCATCCATGGCGTATTCAACTAATTTTGAGCTAAAACCACACTAACTGCTACCAGTCTTACTTTACGACCACAAAACCTGATTATGTAGAGATATCACACAAAAAATAAGTAGTTCAACAACTAGTAACTCTATAGAGATTGCAGAACGTAGTGAAGCATAGGTATATACACCTACGCATCTGCTCTCGGTAACATGCGTCGATATGTTATACCTATGTGGATATCACAAAATACCGCACAAGTTAGAACAAAACTAACACCCATATTAAGTTTGCCATGCCCCAAAACCCCCAACTGCAAGCTGTCAGCCTCCCAGGACGTAACAGTAAAATTAGGAATTTTGGGTCGACGACCCACGGCGGCGCCATACCTCCGTACCCATAGAACCATGGACCGCAGAGCAAAATCAACACCAGAAATGAGTTTGCCATGCCCGAAAACCGCAAAGAAAAACTTTTCAGCTGCCCAGGATGTCAGAACAAATTTTCGAATTTTGGGTCGAGGAACCACGGGGATGCCTCAAACCCAAAGAACAGGAGCCTAAACCGAAAAACAAAAAGAGGTATTTACCGGTTTACGATGAATAAAACCAACCAGAGAAAAATTCGAAAGTTAAGATAAAAATAACCTTGCTTCCGTGAAGGTTACTAAAATGGGGTAAAAAACCCTCATTTTGACCTCTGGCCCCGAACCATGGGCGTCATACCCCCGTACACATGGAACCATGGGCCACAGAACAAAACCAGCACCGCCAATGAGTTTCCCATGCCCGAAAACCCCCAGGTGGATCAACCGCCCACGACGTCAGAACAGATCTTCAAATTTTGGGTCAAGGAACCATTGGGGCGTTATACCCCGTATATACCTCAAACCCCATAAAGCGAGAACCGTAGCCTTAATCGAAAAACAAAAAAGAGGCATCGGCATTTATCATTTTACAATGAAATAAAACCAACCAGACAAAAAATTGGAAAGTTAGGGTAAAAATAACCTTGATGAGTACTAAATGGGACAAAAATCCCACATTTTGACCCCTGACCCAACCCCAAATCAATAAACGGTCAGGGTTATACATGGTGAATAGACAATGACGGTTCGAATGAGCCTAAGATCATGAAAATCGGTTAAGTCTTTCCCGAGTTATGGCCGATAACACACACAGACGGAATTTAAAAGATTTCACTCATGCAACACACAATCTCCATTACGTTCTGACAACCTAATATGCACGCCATAATGTACTCTGAGACTGGAAGAAGGGTCATAACCCTTAAGGGTTGTAGATTATTTAAATATGGTGACTAAAGTAATAGACAAAGGCTACTCAATAGACTATATATCTGGATTTAAAAAGGCTTCAGATATCGTGCCAAGCATACATGTAAGCATATTTTTACATATAAAATTTATGAAAAAGGTTCCTGATTTAACCGTTTCATGCAAGAATTAATTTACGAATTTATTTGGCAAACTTAAGCCGGCGCCAGGGGTCGAACCTGGGCTGTACGCGTGAAAATTGCGCACGCTAACCACTGAGCTATCTAGGAGCTTTTTTACGGTTCCGTATAGAACCTCACATCGCGTGCGAGTAAGAACAACGTGTAAACCCAGCGTATGACAAATTCAGTTAACACAACGCTTTACAATGCACGCTGGGTACATATTTGAATATTACCCAAGGTTCAACTTTCTGAATAAGAGTGCTGCTAGAGTTGAAATAAAATAACTCTACGTATTTAACAATACACTCAGTCCCCTCCCTAGAATGCAGCTCTTTGCTGCGTTGCAGGAATTATACTTAAATAAGATAAATTTTTTAAGAATTTTGGAAGTTTGGTGGCATAGCTGCCCACCTTATTTGCTTTGAAAAGCATTCAATGCTGCATTTTGTAACACCATCGATCTGCCATTGAGGGATAGAAAACAAACTTCCAGTTGTTTGCTGGCTCTGGATAATAGGGCCCAAATAACAGTTGTCAGAAAGTGCACAAAAGGTATGGTTGGGGTTGCGAAGCCCACATCTCAAAGATATGTAGTTTTATACGATATTTTAGCACCATTATGAAGATCCATCGTTTCTAAAATAATGCATTAATAAAAATACTTTTCCAACGAAAGATCGAACTTTGGTGTTTCAATAAATTTTAAATCCATGACACGTACGCCCGATGCAAGATAAATTGGACAACTAGACAGTGCTGTAAGTAGGTGACGACACGACATAAAAGAATACGAAACACATCCTCCAGTTTTCAATTCCTGTCACTACCTTTGAAGATATATCAAATCTCAACGCCCGACACTGGCAGTATTGGGCTCTTCGCTTATTTTCAGCAAAAGAGTGAGTTGTTACCGTAACCCCACCCCCACCAAAATAAAAACTAAATAACACCAAAATATGTCATATGGTTACTTTACTATCATCTGTTGCAACGTTACTTTCAGGGTGCCCGCGCGTTTTCGATCGCAATTTTCCTGGACACTTTGGCCTATTTCCCCGGAGCTTCTATGAAAGCCGAAGATGAGACAAAGATTGTTTAAGCAAGTAAATATGTATTTAAATCCGTGAACATTGCTCCTTAAAACGCACGTACATCCTTATATATATACTTAAATGTGTGTAAAATCAAATTAGAAATGAAATGGACTGGATTTCAATGCTTTTACCTGGGGCAAGTTCGCTTTTCGTTCAAAACTTCGCTATCCACCACTCTTACCGCACTCGCGCCGCGTAAAGGGCATTGACTCATTTTTCCCATTTTAACAGTGACATGCTATCACGAACTTTTGGGTCGTAAGTGTGATCCATTGATCTCGCTTTTAGCGGTCAGTTGTGCCAGCGAGAACACACTAATTTTGCTGTGTGCCTTAGAAGTGAAAGCCTCGTTAAAGGTCTTGCATACGAAGATGGCAACCTGATTTTTTGTCAGAAGCAGGGTATTCGCTATTACTATAATGCACTGTTGCACAAAAATCTGACGACAATTCCAAGACGCTTTTTTTGCGCAAAATGGCAAATGATAGAGAACGTGTGCTATAATGCAGTTTTGCACAAAAACAGAGCAATGCGCTGGCTGCTATAATGCAAAAATCCTGAAATTGAAAAAATTTGGCATGATGCCATTTTGCACACAAGCGACGGCATGTTCACACAGTCAAGCACAAAATTATGTCAACAGTTCGACACAAATTCCAGGAGGTCGCAAGCAGAATTCCCGGATTTTGGCCGGTTTGGTGAAAATTCACGAAGATTTTTCATTTTCCCGGAGGCGGGCACCCTGTACTTTATGCCGCAAATTTTGCTCGGGTGCCTACCCAGAGAAGTTTTATTCTCACTACCAGGGGGAGTACCCCTCTTCCGAGTAAAATTTTCAGAGTTCTTAGACAATGGTAAAATACGCCATTTATAGACACTATATATATATTGCTTCAAATTTGTATTTCTACTAAATTGGTACCACAGTGTGTTTAATTTATGTTTCGTCGTTTCACATCAAAATTCCGTACCACCTCCCACCCCCTTCTTATACCAAACCTGTATCCCCATATAAATGTCTTCGACACCTCGGACGTACCAGTACAGTGGCCTTTGAGGGACTGTAGCGACAAAACTTGTGTAATAGTATCTGACATAAGACAAAAACAAAATTTTCAATTTTTTGTGCGATTTAAAATTTTGTACATACCCTTCCCCCGGAAAGCTCCGAATAAGGAAATTTTTCCTCATTTGGCACCAAGCATGCTTACTAGTGCCAGAAATAAACAAATATTTTTAGTTTTGCGCGATTTAAAACACTTCAGCTACGCCGACGTACCACCTATATGGTCACATCCTGTTTTCATGATTTTTGCCATAGTAACAATTTCGCAAATCGTTTGATTTTCCAGACGGAAACTTGCTAAACACGGCCTTTTACATAACGCTTATTAAAATGCATGAACCATCCACCGTTTTAAACGGCGCTTGGTAAAGGCCACTCTACAATAAAGACAATCACGAAGCGCCAAGTAAACAAAATCGACCAGTAATTTCAATAGCTGGTGTTAAAACAGCCATCACGTTTTCACGATATTGTTCAGTAATTCCCTTTGATGGCGCTAACCATACAAAGGCACCCAATCCTTCCGACAGTAGATAGCGCTTGCTGAACATATAACACTGTGACCATTACGGGTACCAGTTACCCAGGGAATCTACATCTCAGCCCGTACCCGGCAAGGCCCGCGAGCACCGTTACCCTTGCACAGCTCTGTGGTAGCGATCTTGTGTTATCGGGTAGGGGCATATGGAACGGAGATGAAACAACTCAGTCTCATTAAAACCCAAAACCCAGCATTCTGTTTTGGATATCCTAGCAAGTGTACTAACCAAATATGATAATGATCGTTATATAAACCATGCAGTGGCGTTAACAGGCTAAAAATTACAATAGGCTTAAAAGAGAAATCTTACAAGAAGGATTTGTCTCACTTACGTTTCGAAAGGGAATTTGTTGGCGGAAAAATTGTTTTGAGTTTGAGATATTAAACTGAATATTATGCACAAAAATGTATGTTTGGCTCATATACGGGGCAAAAAATATGAAAAATTTAAATAGCAATTTATAGCCGGAATTCCGGTTCCGGTATAATTTTTCCAGTTTGCCGGAACCGCGACCAAAACACGATTTTCATTGAACCGGAACCTATGATACTCCCTGATAAATACATGTTCGGCTTCTCCAAATGAACCGCCGGATTAAAAACTTCAAGGTACGTATTTGCATCTATCAAAAACTACCCCTTATTTTTGCAACATTCCTTTCACAATTACATGTTTCCAAACAAGTTTTCAAATTTCAGGATTCTCTACGTCTTGGAAATCCAGCAAGTTGGTGTAAATAGGATCACTATTAAGAATGTAGGGACCCTATTTGAGAGCCACAGCTTTGCCAGGCTGCAGTTAACTTTTATAAAATGTAAGTAGTATGCACGTTACCTATATGTAAAAATGAGTATATACGTAACCGAATTTCCAGAACTAAAAGAATATAACGCCCTGTAAATGTCATGATGCATCTGTGGCGTAATAAGGCGTCAATATTTCTACATAAATGAAGACGTATAGCGTCTATGTAAAACCGATACACCTTTGAGCAGCGTCAAGAGTGCGACTAAACGTTGGCGATATAAGGAATATTGCCTGAGCAGTCGATGACATACAATTATAAAAGAATGACCACATCTCTAGTTGGGCCATATCGCAGGAAGGTCATATATTATAATTCCAAGGATAGATATCTTGGGAACACAGCCAGCACATCAGCAGCGTCATCAGTGCTTTTTGTAAGTAAGGTAGCGAAAATTTTTGAGCCAGCGATTGGCGCTAAAAATACCCCTTTATTTAGATGGCACGCGTCGTCGGTGGAACACACACTTCAGCTGGTGATCTGTCTGGTTATAGAGGTCAAATCAATCGCACAATAACGCCACACAACAGTATGGTTAGTTGAATGTATGTATGTATATATATTATGGGCCAACTAAGCTTGATATCCGGTAACGAAACACGCCCCATCGGGTAAGGTCACATTTTGCACTTATCACATATATATACGTTACGTCACTGTTGGCGCATAGTAAAGAGCAAGTTGCAGCGTATAGGGAGGGCTAAGGCTTTGAATTACATTACAGTAATGTCGTTATACAGAGAGATACATTTCAATTAGCATTTTATTGCTTCGTTCACCGCAATGATAGCCATGGTGAGCAATAGTATCGCCGATTGCTGCAAAAAGCGCTAAAATTCCTCAACTTGATTCCACGCTTGCAAAATCGACGACTGAGGCATTTCTACATAACAAATCTATGAAGCGTGTAGACTATATACGTTTCTAGAAAGCACTCCATAATAAAGGAAAAATAGGTCGCAAGACTGTACTTTATCTGAGCGGACCGAAAGAATCAATTTGCCCGGCTTAGCGAGATAACACTTCATCTGGACTGTCCGTTCGCTGGGAACTCAAACGATTGCGGATTGATTTCGAATCAGCTTTTCACACCCAAACATCAGGGAATAACCGGAACCGGAACCAGCAACCGGAACCGTCCATTTAAACCGGATCCGGAACCTGGTCTTCGAAATTTATATATAGTAAAACAGATGAAGGAAGAAATCAAGGTATAGTGGATTTAAAATATATATACATAATATATATACATTAAAAATAACTTTTACATTAAACTTAATGTATTGGGGTGGTATTATTGCTTTTCTGAAACTTTAAAGAGACTGAGGAAGCTAATAATATTTATTTATCGATCAAATATGTCGATTTTTCGACACCCAGAGCAAAAAATGCCTTCCACTATACACCATTGCGCATACTGCGTCAAATCGAATATGCCTACAAAGCTTGGAGCGTAGAATACACACTTTCGCTCTGTCTCCAGTCGCGCTCCTTTACTACACATACGTTTGTTACATGTTCTTCTGTAGGAAACTTGAAATTATTGGTTTATAAGATTCTAGGACAAAATAATAGATACAAGGTAATTTTCTGATCAGTGGTCAGAGACACTGTTTAGGCTAGCGTTGGACAAACAGTGCCCGTCAGTTAGATGATAACTTTCTAATCAGAATGCTATAAATGAGACACACTGTGATGCTGCTCGCACAGTTTCAATAAATACAGTTCTTTGCCAAGAAGCAGTTTCTAGCTGCGTTGGAGATAACGTTAGTTTACTTCAATTTATACTGATTTACCAAATTTACAAGCGCATTTCCAAGCATACCCCAGGTACTTCTGCGTAAGCCATACTCTGTTACCGAGTTGGACCGGTTTAATTGAAACGTACCCCACAGACTTCTGGATGTGTAAAATAGCTGCTACAAGCATCGACGTGGCTTTGATTTGCTAACAAACTCTTGCAAGTTATTATGAAAAATTCCAACTGAAATTATGTCCACTACTTACGTTTCAAACGGCAAGTTGCTTAGTTAATGTTTTCTTTTGCTTGGTAGTATTGGAGCTTGATCAATGTATAATATATATTACATATGTTTGGATCACAGATGAAGCAAAAACGAGGAAAATTTCAAACAAAATTTTTAAACCGGAATTCCGGTTCCGGTATGGTTTTTGCCCTTTGCCGGAACCGCAACCGGAACACGATTTTCGCCGGAACCGGAATTCCGGTTACTCCCTGCCAAACACGTATTTTTAGTTATTCAATTCTCACAAATTTAAACGTTGTAGCTAACAAAGCCAAACGCAGCTTTGCAAATTGGTTGAACATTTTCGGTCGCAAGTTTATAGCAGTTATTGAAATTACAAAATGCAAAAATTTGACATGGACAATCTGATAGTGCACAACTACCAAACAATTAAGGCAAATTAAGTAAATAACAATTGTTCGATAATAACATGATCACACTACATATCACGGTCTCCATAAATATTAGTCAATAAACTAAACGTGACATGGCGGCAAATATTGCTTTATTGCGGCTTAAGTTGGGTTCGCAAAAGTTGGTGAACACATGAAACTTGACAAGGTGAAACCGTTGTTTCTTACAGTAACTAGTTAGGTTCTTAAAACATTAGATAAATGTTATGAACATGAATTTGGTAAATGCGCCTTGCATCCACTATTACTATCTACGCTAATGGAGAAAAATAAAGTATATAGTTCGCACGAGGAATTTCGTGTTAATTATATATATTATGTGTCAATAGGTATATATATGTTGATGATTTCCCTATTAGCTCGAAACCCCTCAGTCGTTTCGATTTTCAACCATGTAACAAGTTTACCTATGACTAAGAATTATGAAAATGATAATTTGTACTCCGTAAATAAACCTTGTTCCACTTTTTCCACTATATTATGGAAGTTCGGCAGCAAGGAACTTCTAGCATGAATAAAAAAGGCGTAAAATTTAATTGTTATATGTTTGCGTTGGACTAAATGCCGAAGGTTTGTCTGCGGCAGCTTAATTATCGAGAATACGCAAATTTGAACCACGATGAAAAGTAACTTCCAAAACCAGCGCATATCATGGTGTCACGTGATCGATTTATACTAGCAAAAAATTCAAATGGCTATACACAATAATAAGTGAACTTCGTGCCAAAGGATTTTTCTGCATTTATATAATCGGTTTTCTCGGTTTAACCTTTTGTCTGGGAAGGATAATCTTATATTTTAATACATCGTAACTACATATCTGTCTGTTAATCAATGTGTCGCAATTTCTTTGGACCTGTGATAGAAGTAACTATCGAACCACTAAACGGATTTGGTTTGATTTTTTGCTCTTAGAAATATATATGTATCGCAGAGTTGGTAACACTAGATCGAAATACTAGTCCCTATATTGCGAAACAGAAATATTAGTCATGTCCTAACGTCATGTCACAACCGGAGCAGCATCTATATATATATACACACTGAATATATACATACATCCTGCGAGTGTGCGCACTGATCATAAATGAAATATAATCCGTATAGTAGTTTATGCTCAATTGGCGTGTTTTACAAATATACATTAGAGGTGAGAATCGGGCTTGATGCTCGGCTTGCGCTGGAGTCGAGGCTGCTCCAATTCTTTTCGTTTTAAGCCGAGCCACACTTTGCCGAAAATCCTCGAGGGCTTGGTTCGCAGAATAAGACATACATCGTTTAAAAGTGGCTCGGCTTTCACACGGAAGACGGGTCGGAGTTGTTATCGTCAAATGATCACTTTCGCTATCGAACAAAAGATTTTTATTGAAATTCATCCATACGGTGATGATATATGAATGACGCCACAGACAAAAAATTTTCCCAATCATCTCGCGCCCAGCACTCTCAGTAGAAACCCGGATCGCTCTGTTTCAAAATTTTCAATTTCAGGAGCAATTCCTAATACATTGCCTAGAAAGGGAATACAAAGCAGCAATACAGCAGAATCCTATCATAATTTTTAGACTGAAGTGAAAAACAGAGCCCGTAGTAATTAGTGATACATTTCAATTATCTGGACAAGAGGAATATATAGCAATATGGAAAGACCATATTTGAAAACTGCACAATTTTCAGACTAAAGTAAGGAATGAATGCCTTTCTTGTTGTATTTTGGAATAGTCCCTATCCCACTCCTTTCCTTACGTTTTCTGGCTATACATACATCTAATATACGTACCCCTTTTACGTTCATTTTCAGACAAGTCAAATGATGAACCTGTTGGGTCAAATCAATAAACCTAATTGGTTTTGATGCATTAGCATATTTCCGCAGTTTGATGTTTTGTGTTGCACCTAGTGTGTCGATTAACTTAGTATAAAACAGTATGTGAAATAATGTAAGGTAGTGTTACTTTTTATACTGTTAAAATCTTTACGAGAAATTGACACGATTTTCTCGGAAATATTGAAACTGCAAAAATACCTGTAGATCTACGCAACATAAGATGTATCGGTTCCATTATGTAAAGCTACTGTTGGGGCATAAGGCTCGGCGGGAGATTTCCTCGAGGGAGGGTTTTCAAATTTTTAGGAATTCGCAATTTTCCGATTTCGCTTAAATATTATCAATTTTTGCTAAAATTTTCATCAGTTGTTGTCAAATTGTCCCTTATGTTTGACAATTGCTCAATGACTCAACATTTTCAGCGCGCCAAGTTGCAGAGCAAATAAATCTCTGTGAGCAGATAGAATATAGTGCCCTTACTACGAGGATTTTTAAGTCAATAAGGGCTTTTAAATGGGCCCGTGAGATCACAAAAACGCAAAAGGGCAATATCTACTCAACAGCTGACGCTGCTGGGCGTTACAGATGTCATTATTGTTTGAGCAATTCACCCTGTATGTTGTTGCAGCACATAATGTGCTGTTATTTGCATAACTTATAGTGCAGGGTTAGGTCAGAACGGGTGTTTAAATGGAATGGACCCATGAGACCCAAAATACACGAAAACGACAATACCTCCATAACTGCCCGGGCTGCATGGGTGTTACTGATTTCACAATTAAACTACATCTTTGGCACTATTCTGCGAGCAGAGCCGGTTCAACCTTTTTCGACAAAACTCTGCCTAGTAGGAACTAATGATGCAGGCTCACCTAGAGACTAACATCTCACTTCCACTGCGTCTGCCAGAAATGACCACTGCTCGTTCGAAGCTCGTTTCTAGTTCCTTGGAGAACTATATTCGATCAACGTTTTTCTAGATATGTGCGAACCGTGTTCAAAATTATGCTGAATGTAAGTCCTCTTAAGTTAAATTTTGATCTCATATTTGGCCATGCATAAGGGTTTACACTGTCTCCATAGACTTTTAATAATTGCGACACCGTGAAAATTCATAAGTGTAGAAACCTGGAACGTTATCGGCTCTATTGCAGCTTCGGTTAGGTTGAGGACAAAATGAATTTTTGCCTGTAGAAAGCTAGGCCTATCTCAATTTGTTTCATAATGAAATGGCCACAGTTTTACAGCATAATTGAGCGGAGCTCGGCGAAGCCGAGCGAAGCGTTTTTATTTTCTCTCTGGGAGTAAAAAGGTCGATGTCCGTCCGTTCGTTCGGTCCGACGGATCTCAAGAACCACTGAACCGATTTAAAAAAACTTTTTTTTGAAAACCTATCATGTCAGAGTGTGCACCTGATATTTGGGATTAAAAAATTTTGAGTGGTTAATCAGTAATTAGCTAATTAGTTAAGCTTATGCAGCTAAAATAGAGAATTTTGCAATAGTGTTATTAATTGAAATAGAATCGTTTCGATCAAACCATTATAGGGTTTTTGGGTCGAAGAATTCAAATATAATATTTTTACCAATGATAAAGCCCTATGCAATGCAGTTATTTGAAGAACATAAGATTGAGTACATTCGTAATGCCACAGCCCAAGCTCCGCTCGGGCACGCGGCAGACCTCAAAATACAAGATTTAACATTTCGCCCCTTAATACTATACTTCCTGAACCTGATATTAACAATTTGCGCATGACCTATATCCAAATGGTGCGTAGAACAAGTACATATGAAGATACTATTGTTCTGCTTGCCCAATGAAGACTTGGGCTAGCAACAACCAACAATGTACATGTGGAGACGCGATGTATTTGGCTGCGCGTAATGACCTCTACCTCGTACCGCCATGACAACTACAAATCGCGCTGTAAAAATTGCCGAGCCAAATTATCTATTCGAAGCGGCTCATTTTTTGCCGGTCACCGGATCATATTGGAAACGACACTCGTGATCATTTTCGGCTACATCAAGAACTGGCCGTCAAACTTCATTCGCTTGCAAACAGGGGTCGCCATAGATACCATTACGAACTGTTTCAACTACTGTAGGGATGTCATTGTGGCTTACGACTGTGATCATTGGCTAAACAGCATGTTGGGCAGCCCCGGTATCGACGTAGAAGTTGACGAGTCGAAGTTTTTTCGACAAAAATACAACCGCAGCATGCCACGTCGTCAGCATGGTTGCGTGGTGGGCATGATTGAACGGCAAACGGGCAAGTATCTACTTTTCCACGTCCCCAATCGCACCATCAACACAATCATGCCTCTAATATTTCAATATATACGTATATCCTACCGGGAACCCATCATCACCGACAACTGAAACACCTACATCCTAGGACTGTGCCGCCTACCTAGCCCCCAGCGATATACTCAGCCACTGTCAAAAAACCATAACCGCTAATTCCTTAATACCGACAATCCCGACGCCCAAGCACAAAACATTGATGGTCTCTGGGGAAATTTGAAAACCTTCATTCGGCAACGCCAAGGTGTTCCTCGTAGCCTATTCCAGCGAACCCTTATTGAATTTCAATGGCGACGACAATTGGCTGAAAATATTGTCGGTGCACTCATTGCCCAAATCGGAAACATGTATCGCGTCTAGAGGTTAGTTCCAATGTCTGTAATACGTTTTCTTATACAGTTCTAGATTACGCCTAACAAAATAAGCCTAAGCGTTAGACTAAGCCGGGGGCTGCCACCCTCCGTACACTCCGCACTAAGCCGCTGCGCTGGATAACTGCCACGGTTTTGGGTGCACAGTACTGGTGCTTCCTCGCCTGCGTTTGCCGGTGCAGTATTTGCGGATACCCTAACCTAAGCTTCAAGCGTACCCTAAAACAGAGCCCAGTCTAAACCTAATTTCCAAACATCAAAATATCCATTTTTCGCTTGCATTCCCGATATCGGGAGCCATATCTTCTTGTGACGGACAGTATATAATCGTCACATCCCATGCATCGCCGTATAGCCCATTGAATTTTCTATATCATAACATAATTTGAGCCCAATCGGTCAATCCAATCCAAAGTTATGTCCAAAAAGTCAAAAACCAAAATCTATATTTCCAAAAAAATCCGACCCCTGAAATTGGGCCCCCCTCCTGAACCCCTTAAAGAGCAAGAGCCCTGAAACCTTTTCCATTGGAAAGAGCAGGAAAACTGGTCCATGGGGGGTTAGGCGGCTGATGATCTTAAGCGGAGTTTTAGGAAAAAATTTGCCAAAAAGCCTCTATACCCCAAAAATTCAAATAAAAAGAACAATAATTTAGCATCATCAGGAGGTTATACCTGAAAAGGGGCAACCCTGATCTCGAAGAGATCTCTTTTAGCGGTAAGAGATGATTGGGGGTCCAGAGACTATGGGCTATACTGAAAAGATGGTGGGCCCTTCTCTGATTTTTCCCCCTCCGACCAATCAGGGCCCAATAATTGAGATATAAAATTCATTTTTGTCCATCTGTTGGTCGCACGACTCGTCTCCAGATTGAAGGAATTTCACAAGTTTCATTATTTGACGTTTAATGCAATGTAGTTGTGCACCTAGCTTTGTCTTTTTGTGCTGCTCTAATGATTTACTACGTAGCTAAATTCTCATATAACCAACAAGAATTGAAGACTTTGATTTTGGTCATTTGGGGTCAACCAAAATTTTAGGCTATACTGTTTGGCAAAGGCATCACGTAGAAACAACCCACCACGCACAATCCTTTCAATGGTGCTACACCGTGACTGTATTAACGCCCATGCGAAGTTTTCCAGCTCCCCTGAAAGATTTTATTTTTGCAATAACTATGTAACCCCACCGAATATAATAAATTTGCTTGCACAAATGTCCCTGTAGGCTGGTCATCGATAGCATACCAAAAGCGCCAAGCAGCAGTTTATACAGGCGCTATCACGGGAACAATTTCTTCAATTTTTCGGGGTGGGACGTTTTGGACAAAATACAGCGTTTCTACTATGTACTTTCCAAATGCCTTGTTATTAGTTTGCTTCGCGGGGTTTTTAATGAACCGAGCAGCTTCTCTTAGATACATAGCTTATTGGTCTGCATACGCTGCTTTCACTCGCATCAACTCGGGTTCGATCTCTGGTGTCTGGTAAACATAAGAACAATACACATAAATGACAATGAAATGCTGTACAGCGGAAAACTAGTCCCGTAATAAAAGCCGTCCTCGGTCAGTGCAGCAGACTCACCTTAACCGAAATCAAATCCAATAAATTGCGTCTAAGATCTTCTTTTAGCGCCGTAATTCCTCCAAGATCTTCCAGTAACAAAAGATCTTTAGCATATGTCGTAGAACTACATCTCGATAGGAGATGGCTCCAGCCAACCGTAGGTGACTTTACTTTATATTCATCGCCTTCTGCTAGACCGTCGCAATCGTTTGCAATCGAAAAGCTGCTTGTTTTATCAAGCAAATAAACAAGCCGGTTTTTCAAAACCAAAGGAGTCAAGACACCATAATCATCGAATTCGTGTTCTTGATAGCAACTTCTCGTGTATTTATAACATGATTCATTTTCTCGTGACGCGAAGCAACCACAGGCGTCAAAATTTGAAGACTCATTAGAGATTTCTGAAGGCAGTATTGACGCAAAATCGTGAAGTGAAATATCAGAAGCTCTACGACTCAACATTAAGTCATAATCGTCAGATTCATCCACCGTCCGCGTGACCTCGGTGCCGTTGGCAATATAGTTTGTGGCATCGCATATGTCAGAGCTTGTCGCTGGACCTGAAGTGGTGATACGAACAACAAATTCGATAATCTGTCCAAAATATCGGATCCAAACCTTTTGGCCATCGAAAACGTGTCTGTCGCACATCTTATTACGTAAGTAAGCAACGAATTCGGTGGAATGGATAAAATACTTTTTACCACTAGTAGCCAGCGATTTAAAGACAACGCTTTTGGCGTAACGCACGTTCTGACGGATGCGCTGAACAAAGACTCTGTCATAAGAAGGTACTTCGGCTGATCTCTGGACAAGCGGCAAATCTAGAATGACAAAAATAACAATAATGCTCGATCAGGAGTACCAGCCCTGTGCAACACGTTATGTTAACACATAGCTGCATGGTATTTGTCTGTATTTTACTACGTAAATACATACAGTGGAATAATTACACAGTTCGGAGAAATTTACGCATAATTTATTAAACTTCTAATTTTTGTCTGTCCAGATAACACATCTATATCTTCAATTCAACGAAATCAAAATGTTTTCAATTTTGTAAACATTACTTGGGCTCAAACGTTTACGGAATCCTCTAAGATATCCTTTTGCAATTTATTACTGCCGAATTGTACCAAAACGAATCCAAAATCTTTCCAGTCGGTAAGCAGACTGCAGCGGTCGCGTTCAAAAGTATTGCGATGTGTCCACAGTGGGACGGTGCAACGTTAATTTAGTGTATAAATATAAAATCACGGGCTGATAAAAGAAGAAAATGATTACGTTATTACGTTAAAAATTACACATGAAAACAACCTACATTACCGACAAAAATGGTTGTTAGTATCCTATTTACTGTACTTAGTATCATGTTTATTTACTGTACTTAGTATCATGTTTACTCAATTGAAACATCAAGTTATCCCACAGTCCAAAATACTCAAGTATGACATTATTGACATATATATTTGCGTACGCACGACTCTCATATTGATTACAGTAAACGCTTTAAAGTTTTAGGTATATGGTGTTGTACTTTGATACATTACATATGAAAATCAAATTGTGTGTAACACGACCGTCACAGCACAAAATATCATCTTCAGTATATAGGGACGACGTTTACCGGCTTACTCCGTCCGCCGGAATACTGGCCAGGCGGCTTTCCCGGCCGCTGGCCAGCACTGCTGTGAAGAGCAGTTGAGCATAATATGCCGGTTTATAATATGTGCACAGCGTGATACTAAGTACACTGCGAAAAGTTTGGCAAAATTGGTCACACTCGTCATTCCCAATATCGGACTTCATATCTTGTTACCATGGCCATCTATCGATACGCCCCATACACTGGTAGATAGGCCATTCCTTTTGTATACCATATCCAAAATAAGCCAAATTGGCCCATCCAATCAAACTTCTGGTCTGTCCACAGTGGGTGGTGCGGGACCCACCCACCCCCCCCCCCCCCCCACTTTCCAAATCCCCTCATGTTCGTGAGATTTTCCCCATGTCTGTCCCCCCACTCGGCCGAAACCCCCATGTTCAACTAATTCCAAAAATTTTTTATGTCTAAAAATTTGTTTTTTGATTGCAAATTGTTTTTAAACATTAATTACAACTATTTATAATTCTAAAATATCGTTTTTTAGCTTGAAAATACATTCACGGCAGTAAAAATGCATGAAAATATGGAAATGTTTAGTATTTTTAAGCAAAATTTATCCCCCCAACTTTTAATTTTCCCCCGAGAATGAACATGCCCCCCGCCCGAAGTTTCCCCCTCCCACTTTTCGGAGGGCTGTGGACAGGCCGGAGCGATACGGTCAAAGCTGTGAAAAAACCGAAATCCACATTTTTTAAAAATTTGCGACACCTGAAGTTAGACCCTCTGCTAAAGCCTCCTAAAAAGATAGATCATGAAACCATCTCCATTGAAATGAGCGAGGAAAATTAACCTGTGTGGGTATACAATATTAAGCGAAGCTTCAGGCAAAAATTTTCCAAAAAGGCCTCCATTTCCCTTATAATTCCAAAAATAAAGCAATGCTAAAGAGCATTTTAGAGGTTGTAGCAGAAAAAAGATCTGTATACCAGGGAATAACCGGAACCGGAACCAGCAACCGGAACCGTCCATTTAAACCGGATCCGAAACCGGAACTTGGTCTTCGAACTTTATATATAGTAAAACAGATGAAGGAAGAAATGAAGGTATAGTGGATTTAAAATACATTAAAAATAACTTTTACATTAAACTTAATGTTTTGCGATGGTATTACTGCCTTTCTGAAACTTTAAAGAGACTGAGGAAGCTAATAATGTTTATTTACTGATCAAATATGTCGATTTTTGGACACCCAGAGCAAAAAATGCTTGCCACTATACACCATTGCGTATACTGCGTCAAATCGAATATGCTTACAAAGCTTGGAGCGTAGAATACCCACTTTAGCACTGTCTCCAGTCGCCTTCCATTACTACACATACGTTTGTTACATGTTCTTCTGTAAGAAACTTGAAATTATCGGTTTATATGATTCTAAGAGAAAATAATAGATAGAAGGCAATTTTCTGATCAGGTACACTGTTTAGGCTAGCGTTGGACAGCCAGTGCCCGTAAGTTAAATGATAATGATGATAACCTTCTAATCAGAATGCTATAAATGAGACACTGTGATGCTGCTCGCACAGTTTCAATAAATACAGTTCTTTTCCAAGAAAGCAGTTTCTAGCTGCGTTGTAGATAACATTAGTTTACTTCAATTTAGACTGATTTACCAAGTTTACAAGCGCATTGGCGGGTTCTTGAAGCAATTTATGTTAGCCAAGCATACCGTAAGTACTTCTGCGTTAGCCATACGTAATCTGTTACCGAATTGGACCGGTTTAATTGAAAAGTACCGCACAGACTTCTGGATGTGTAAAATAGCTGCTACAAGCAACGACCTGGCTTTGATTTGTTAACAAACTCCTGCAGGTTATTATGAAAAATTCCTACTGAAATTATGTGCCCTACTTACGTTTCAAACGGCAAATTGCTTAGTTAATTTTTCTTTTGCTTGGTTGTATTGGAGCTTGATCATTGTATAATATATATTACATATATTTGGATCACAGATGAAGCAAAAAAAAGTGGAAAATTTCAAACAAACTTTTTAAATCGGAATTCCTATTCCGGTATGGTTTTTGCCCTTTGCCGGAACCGCAACCGGAATACGATTTTCGCCGGAACCGAAATTCCGGTTACTCCCTGCTGTATACCCTGATCTCAAAGAGATCGGTTTTGGCGGTGGGAGATGGTAGGAGTTCCACAGACAATGGGGCTATAACTAAAAAGATGGTGGGGCCCTTCCTGATTTACCCCCATATCCAAAGAGAGCCGGAAAAGGAATTAAAACTGTCGTTACCAATTTCTCATTTATTGTGATAAACACCGTTTTATATGAGAGCCTGAAAGTTTCAGGGCATTACTTGTTAAATTGTATGAACTCGGTGCACAAAAAATAACCCAGAATCTGAACATTACACGGTATTAGACGGTGCAGAGACAATGGAGGTTATAGCTGAAAAGTTGGTGGTCCCCTTCCCTGATTTTTCCCTATATCCGAAGAGAGCCGGTATTTCATTTCGGGAATTCAAACTGTCACTACCAATTTCCCATATATTGTGACAAACACCGTTTTAAATAAGACCCAGGAAATTTCTGGGCATTACTTATTAAATTGTATGCACCCCGTAATTTTCAAAATAATTGTCGACGCACCAAAAATAGCCCAGAATCTGAAAATTACAGGGGATTAGTACATAAATTGCGCGCACCCAGTAATTTTCAAAAATGTGGGTGCACCAAAAATAACCCAGTTAATTTGAGAATTTGTGCGTGCTAATAAATAACATGAACTCAGTTATTTTCCAGGTGAAATCATGACCCGTAATTATTTTTGTGCTATATATTCAAATTTTACCACACTGCTTCGGTTTTAAAGTGGACCATCCATAACAAGAAAAATAATGTTCACTATAAATTAAATAATGTTTACTAAAATTCGCTTAGTGCAAAATGCACCATATCAAAAGAACAATGTTTATGTAGGTATGCCTCAAATTCTTAATGTATATATAACAAAAATACACCTGTGAAAACGAATGGCAAAGTCGGGTAAACATTATAGAGTTTTTGAAGTTTAAATAAAACTTTGAAATTCTAGGATATGGTTGTCCATATCAGGCTTGTAGAATATATCCCACAATTTTACCCGGATATCCCCATATATGGTAAACCATATCCCTGCCCCTCACTAATACCGATATTTGGAAGTGAAGGGCTTGATCCAAGTTACGGCCTTCGCCCTCCTTGCTAGAGGTCAGAGCTGTAAAGTACATAACAAATTGCTTAGAACGATGATATATAAATGGGACACACTGTAAAGCACACTGGAAGTGCGACCTAATATGCAATATAGAGCAGTAAAAGCCCGTTAAATTGATGGCTTGGCTGATGACGTATATACAGGTTAAGATTTTTAGTTTAAAAACAACAGTACTGAAACCTGAAAATTCAATGACCGTGACATACAATAAAACTGTTGCCTAAAGACGAGGTTGCTTATCGTACAACGCTGTCGGTATGCACTATGTATGGAAACTAATTAAACAATTACCAGGGAATAACCGGAACCGAAATTTACCGGAACCGGAACCAGCAACCGGAACCGTCCATTTAAACCGGATCCGGAACCGGAACCGGAACCTGGTCTTCGAAATTTATATATAGTAAAACAGATAATGGAAGAAATGAAGGTATAGTGGATTTAAAATGCATTAAAAATAACTTTACATTAAACTTAATGTATTGCGATGGTATTATTGCCTTTCTGAAAGTTTAAAGAGACTGAGGAAGCTAATAATGTTTATTTATCGATCAAATATCTCGGTTTTTGGGCATTCAGAGCAAAATACTCCATACACCATTGCGTATACTGCGTCAAATCGAATGTGCTTACAAAGCTTGGAGCGTAGAATACACACTTTCGGCTCTGTCTCCAGTCGCCTCCCTTTACTACACATACGTTTGTAGCATGTTCTTCGGAAGGAAACTTAAAATTATTGGTTTATATGATTCTAAGAGAAATTAATAAATAGAAGGTAATTTTATGATCAGTGGTCAGAGACGCTGTTTAGTCTAGCGTTGGACAAACAGTGCCCGTCAGTTAGATAATAATGATGATAACTTTCTAATCAGAATGCTATAAATGAGACACACTGTGATGCTGCTCGCACAGTTTCAATAAATACAGTTCATAGCCAAGAAAACAGTTTCTAGATGCGTTGCAGATAACGTTAGTTTACTTTAATTTAGACTGATTTACCAAGTTTACAAGCGTCCTGGCGGGTGCCTGACGCAATTTATGTTAGCCAAGCATACCCTAAGTACTTCTGCGTAAGCCATACTCTGTTACCGAGTTGGACCGGTTTAATTCAAACGTATCCCACAGACTTCTGGATGTGTAAAATAGCTGCTACAAGCATCGACCTGGCTTTGATTTAACAAACTCCTGCAGGTTATTATGAAAAACTCCTGCTCAAATTATGTGCCCTACTTACGTTTCACACGGCAAATTGGTTAGTTAATCTTTTCTTTTGCTTGGTTGTATTGGAGCTTTATCATTGTGTAATATATATTACATATGTTTGGATTACAGGATGAAGCAAAAAACGTGGAAAATTTCAAACAAAATTTTTAAACCGGAATTCCGGTTCCGGTATGCTTTTTGCCCTTTGCCGGAACCGGAACACGATTTTCGCCGGAACCGGAACCGGAATTCCGGTTACTCCCTGACAATTACCTATTTATTTATAGCATTGACTAGAGAACTCAAAATAAAACATTACCTAAACGACATTTCGCTTCGAACATACCCACACCGATGCTCGGAAAAACATTGAGCGCGATATTTCGGAAACTACACTTTTTATTACAAATATTTTCGGTGGAACTCGTCGATGCAAATGTACACAGTGCACATGATTGGAATTGAAGTTCTAGATTTTTAATTGTGACTGGATTCAAATAAATAACGTTCATTTTATCATTTGGATCGGTGAGCTTTTTTACTGATGGTTTAGGAGACAAAATTTGTAACAGAGCAAAGCCACATTCCGCGTTTGCAAACGAATGATCAAAAGTAGTAATGAATGATAAGTCCTGATCCTGCAGCAATTTACACATTTTGTCACTATGGCAGTCAGATTGTTTTCTCGAGTAGATTACCCCACACATGGAACATTTAGACGTCATGACAGTATCGAACAGTTTATTCGACTTTGATCTCGGTGTGGGAGGCATAATTTACTAATATAGCCGGAAGAATATATCTGCATATAGCACTTTCAAAAATGTAAATAATTATACAAAACAGCGAGCCATATTAAAGATACAATATGTGCTATTAATCTGAAATACAACAGTTGGTGTAGGAGCTTATACAACATAACTTAATATTAACAACAAATTGTCAAATTCATTAATGTTTTACGGCTTTAACCGCTAGGTCCCAACAAACAGACGAAAATATCAGCAAAATCTGCGAAGGCTAAACATGTTTATTCAAATCTAATTTTGCTATTAGTGTATATATACAATATAGTACATAGAGTAGCAGCTTCTTTCAACATTTTAAATTGACGGCGTATAACGAGCGGAGTTTCCTAAAATATAAGTTAACAGTGCCAAAACCAGTTTTACACGTATATACCACGCGTAGCTCATCACCAGACTGATACGTTGTTATGGGACTGATCAAAAATATGCGAACCGTAAAAGAATGTAATTCTACAATCAGCGTTGCATTTGCGCTGCTCCATTAATTTCTTGAACAAATTTTCACAAAATGAACAAGAATTGGATACTTTTGATCTTGACCATTTGAAATCCCAACGTTTTAGATTATACCTCTTAAAAGGAATGCAGATTCTTCCCGACGATAGCCAGAACATCGCTGTAATGCATTAGACTGCGCTTATTGCTAGTTAGGAGTTAGTGACAAACTAACTGGGTTATTTCCACTTTAAACGTATTGATTTTATTGTTGTAAGAATGTCTACTGTTATATGATAACCATTTCTGGGCTCTGCAGGCAGATAGAAATGATAAATTTTCGCAAGAAAACCAGTCATATATAGATATTTTTCAATGTGCTTGTATTATGGAAATGATAAATTCCGGAAATCCAATCAGCCATACTAAGATATTTTCAACATTAAGACAATTCAATTAAGAAAGTTTGAGAATATAGATATATATTCGGTGTTGAAGAATATGACGAAAGCTATTATGTTTCTATTAATTTAATAACGCAAACTAAGGGTCCGCAACGTAATATTATATGCGTCACGGGAGCTGTTTGGTTTCCAAAAGAACACAAGTAACGAAAAATTATCCTAAATGGGAATTGGAAAAAGGAAACCAAAATGCTGTTTCAGTCATAACAATGTCCTGTTATATCGCTCACTAAACTAGTATCTCACATTCGATGGTAAAAAGGAGCGAGCATGGTTTATTTATAAGTTATAATTGCGAGACTAATCAACTGTGACAGGATGTGTTTGATGTATGTATATAACACCCCAGAACCTCTGAAACACTGAACCCATTGACAAACCTAAATCCATCGAAAACAACTGACAACGCATAAAGTAGTTGTGCTGGTCCCCAGATAGATAGCAAAA
>JASANE010008463.1:0-13983 GCA_030248225.1 Trileptium ribeirensis
GGTCCTCCTTGGTCATAGGGATTTGATGAAAAGCGTTCACCAAATCAAGTTTTGAAAAAACCGTGCAGCCGTGTAAACCATTCATGATATCCACGGCATTAGGCATAGGATACCGATCTGGCATGGTCACTTTATTCAATGATCTGTAGTCTCCACACGGTCTCCAGGGGTCATACGGGTCTTTTTTTGGAACCATGTGAAGGGGAGATGCCCAGGGTGACCAACCTCTAAAGACAATGCCCTGTTGTTCTAGCTTTTTAAAATAATTCTTGGCAATAGTTAATTTGTCACCAAGTAGTCTTCGAGGCCTACAATACACAGGTGATCCCTCAGTAACTATAGTGTGCTCAATTGGATGAGTAAGTCTTCTGGAGACTGTTATGTCCTCAAACAAGTGGCGATGCTGGTGCAACAAACTTTCGATATTTCTAGTTAACGGGACCGCGACATCCGACATATGATGCACCGACGCCACTATCTGTTTGTCGTGCACCACTGTGTTATTGCGAGAGTCCACTAATATTGCATTATATGCAAGAAAATCTTTGCCAAGTATTGGTTGTGTCACATCTCCAATGATGAAATTCCATTCAAACTCTTGGTTTAACGGCCCTGAAAGTCATCTTACATTTTCCTGATTGTTTTATTAGGGTGCCATTCGCTGCCATCAAAGAAACAGGACGAGATTGAAAAATTTTGCTTTTGTCTTTACACAATGACTTGAAACTGAGGGGTAATATGCTAAACTGACTTCCAGTGTCAGCGATGCATGTGCCGAAAGGTTTTGTGGCGACTGTCACCGCATTTACTCCGACCTCTGCCGCCCGGAGACCGAAGTTACTGCGTTTCCCGACTCATTGCGCCTGGTATGTGGAACCCACGTACAATCACCCCCACCACATTTACGTGCACGCGGCCCGAAACGTTCATGATAAAAACACAATACTCGTCGCTGATTAAAACGATTTCTGCTGAGCGACCGTGATTTTTGACGTCTACGGCTGTAGTCCAGCCTTCGATCAAACCGACTGTTGTTAAAGTTGGGCCTACCTCGCCGTCTCTCATCCATCGTAATCGCGTTAACGGACTCCGCTAATTCTGATATCTGCTGTTGTAAACGTTCAAACTGCGAAACAGTTGGACCTTGAGTACTGGATACAGACACAGTATCAAGGGATGTTACAATCTCTGGAGAGACCGCAGCCACAGGCGAAGTACTTAAATTAAATTGTTCAACCATTTTGTCAGCAACATCTGCTAACTTAGACAGCGGCATGCCGTCCAAAGCTGCAAGCGTTATCTTTACGGGTGTCGGCATTATCTCCATAAAGCGCAACTTAATTAGATCGTCGTGACCCTGTGCCAACTGCGTCATGCGCCTCAACACAGTGGATGGTTTCTGGTCTCCTAACTGCTGATCCCTCAACAATGCACGGAGCTTTTGTTCATTGCTATCACCATAGTGAGCGATAATCCTATCACGAATCTGTTGGTAACTCCAGGAAGAATCAATACCAGCATTTTTTATAGCATCAGTATTCAGCACCCGCAATACACTGGTTTTACGTTGCTGCTCGGTTCTACAATCCGCCTTAAGGATCTCCTCTACCTGGTCAAACCATATCTTTGTGTCGCCCTCATAAAACGGTGGTAGTTTCACTACTGAGCCAACATCTTCTCTTAAGGTAAGAGGCAACTGTTGGACCGGTGGAACATGTGCTGATTCAAACATAAATCCTAGCGACTCTATTATAGCTTGGCCCACTGTATTCTGATCTGGCAATTGACGCAAAACTGTCACTATGTCTTCCTTTGACAATGGAATTGTAATTCGCGAGTCTGTTCTTTGTAATATTTTCAAAGCATCTTCAAGAACAGGCTTGTTAAGACTCTCAAATTGCACTGGCCCTGGATTCAACTCGACATCTCCAGCCAAAATCAGCAACCACCGAAGAGCTGAAGTGTGGTGAAACGAAATGGAACCTAACCCAAAACAGAAACATCCACCGGAATACCGTCTCCTATAAGTATGGAAAACTTTAGATGATTCTGGTTGACTGTACTGTAAGGCACAAACGAACTCACATGCTGAGCTCCACGGCGAATGAAATGCCTTGGATATAAACATAAACTGAGATAGATCCTGGTGACTCACCGCAGTCCGATTACAAAATAGGACAAACAGAGCAAACGCTAATTTAATCATGTTCAGTCACGCTATGATGGACTGTATGTCTTACTGTTCGAAACACAACCAAAACTATATACCACTCGATGCAACATTAGGTAGCCTGTCTATACATTTCATTCATTTTTTTCAACTGTCTAATGCATTCTACTAGAAACTATCGCGACAATATGCAACGCTGAACAACTGACCTCAGTAACTAATGTGAGTAACTAATTATAAGACACAGATGATGTATATACATATATGGACATATACATATAAACATATAATATCAAGTATGCATTCTATATCAAACAATATAATTCTATAATCAAACAATAATATAATTGTTAAAAAACAATATTAACGTTCACCATTTCGAATATTCGACTCGCTCGCTTCAATAGAACTGGCAGCGATGTTGTGTGGTTGTTGCTTTCCTTGTCTCCACTGTTATTGACAAAGCGAAACTGGCCGCAAGCGGTTGAAAACCCAACAGTTCACAAAATCGGGGGAACAGCACGAACGCAACCTTGACAATGGACAGCGATATTGTCAACTACGACGCTGCGATCACGTCGGGTTCACCAGTGTTATTGGTTGGTTGTGGACTACTATGAGCTTATTGAAGTGATGTGAATGATGATTACTAAGCAGATTATATCAATAGATTATTTTACTGTTAAAACAGTACAAAACGTCCCAATACATTATGAATGAACTATTATATAATGCCTGACATGTAAACTTAACAAACTATGAAATAAAGTCCACTATCACAACTGACATTTCAGAGCGACCCATATTCACGAACGCCATGACATGATATGACATGATGCATTGAAATCAGGAAACTGATTATGCAAATCACTGTGGGCGGTCTGACATATCATTACACTACCTAATCACGCTACTGATTATGCAAATTACTGTGGGCAGTCTGACAAATCATTACAAACCGTCTCCCGCGAGGCGGTTGTTTAGGAGTTCGGACCACCTCCAATCCGACATCCTCAGGTCGTAATTGTCTTTGTCCACTGTCCTCGTCAGGTTCCAAGTCCGGATGTGCGGATAGCATGTCTTCGATATCGTGTTCGTCAAAGATGTCCCTAAAACGTTCAAACATGTCGTGTCGTGCACGAGCACCACCAGATGGATAATCCATCGGCATGACGAGGTCACGATGCCGAGTCGGTGGGGCAAGGGGTATCGTCCGTCGAGCTGGTGTCGTAATTTGGGGTTTCAAGCGTCGGGTGTCCAAACGTGGTATTATGACGCGGGCTTCTTCTCCGTGTGGTATGTAATCTTCATACCAACGACAACGGTCCCTGGCTTGTCTATGTGGTTGTCGGCGAGTAGGTCGAGGGGGTTCTTCCCTTTCTTGAATTTGGTGTGCAGAGGGTCCCAGCTCAGGAGAACCCTCGCTCTCCTCCGTTGGAGGGTCGAGTTCAAAGTGGGGCCTCCGGCGGGGTCCCGGTAAAAGTTGACTTAGAGGCATCTCATCCTCCTCGTCTTCCCAACTAACTTGTGATTGGGCTCTAGCTGGGGTTTGTCGGCGTGGTTTGGCGCGTGACGGTCGACTCAGAACTTCCTTGAGGGTGGAGGGAGCGCTGCGCGGCGGCGCTCTTCCCTTCCTCCCGGTAGAGGAGCCTTTGGTTGATTCGCCAATGGTTGATATTGTCTTATCGTCCTTGTCTACAGTCCGTGGTCGTAATCGTTTCGGTCGACCACCTTCCGAAGACTCGGAAGGTCGACGTTGTTTACTTGTGCTCTGCTTACTTGCTTCTCGTTGTCGAGCTAAACTTTCAATAAATTCTTCTACAATCCCATCGGCGGTTATTTGGTCTTCCGAGGGGATGTATTGTATGGGGGATCCTCTTATGTATTCCATTAGTTCAGTTGCATCCTGTATTTCCCCTCGGGCACGGGCGGCTTCCTCTCGTTTCCTCCTTATCTCCTGCATTTCCCATTCCCACTGTGCTAGCTCATTTTGTCTCTGGATGGTCCATCGACCAAAGGATGGTACCTGTGGGCCCTTAGTTCCACGCTCTGCTAGAGGAGACAATAGGGGTGGGATTTTCCATCGGTGGGGTGGTGTCGGGGAATCGATTGTCTCAGGTGACGTGGTCTCCGAGCTTACGGATGATACTGGTTCACTAGTCGGCGCGGGAACCTTAGTTGGCCTTCGTCGTGGTTTAGGCTTAGGTTTCGGTGTTGGCGCGGGTTCCAGTGGAGGTTGGCTGGTTACTGGGACGGATTGTGCGGGTTGTGGTCTTGGAAGGGTGTGATATGGTGTGAGCCATTCGTCTGGAACATAGTCGTCTATTGTGGCTTTGAATCCTAGTGGCATTAGGGGAGTGTGCGGAAGCGGTGTAGGTGGGGCGGAGTATGCCTGACGAGGTATGGAATATGGTTGTTCGTAAGACGCTGTGATCTCATAATAGAGGTGGTATGGTGCCACTGGCTTGTCTGATTCATTCACTAAACGTTGTGTCTGAGGACTGCGGGATGTTTGAGTGGCGATTGCAGCTCGACGCTGGGCAGGCGTAAGCGGTGAAGTTTGGACAGCATGTTCGACTGCTGCAGTTGGGGATGCGGCTTGTTCTGGAGTGTGGGGCAAGTTTTCGTCCGGGTCCTGTGAAGCGAGTAATTCCACAAGACCTAAGTCATTTACATTGAATGGTCGTAGTGCACGACCGTTGTCTGAGCGTTTCACCGTCAGGGGCCTTGTAGGTTCATCAGTCCGAACGGCTCGTTCCTGCTCTCGTAGAGTTACTGGGGCGGTGTGTTGTCCGAACTCAGGCGAGAAGGTGCCAGGGGGTTTGTCACGTTGGTAGGGTAACTTAGCGGGGTCTAGGATAGCGAGTTCCTGTGATATAGCGGGCCATTCGGTGTCTGGGGTTCTGTCAGGGTCGCAAAGGGAAGTCTGTTTTGTTGCGGGGCTCCAGAGGAGCCTTCAGCCTGAATGGTTAGCTGTTCTACGGCGGTGCGGTGTATGTCTGCCTGTGCTTGCGTGTATTCTACGTTAGGTTCTCCAATTTCTACACCAGCGACGTCGGATGCACCATCAATCTCCTGACGCAACCGATCTAGTGCTTCTGGGTCTGCAGCCTGTAATTCCCGGGCGAAATATTTGTCAGCGAGGATAGTTTCTCCGGGTTCCTGTAGTGCAGCCTCAATATATGCGGGAGGGACTGCCTTAAGTAAATCAGCCATGTCGGGGAAACTGCTTAGCGGGCGGTAGCATGGTTTGGTGCGATTTATGTGAACGACATGGTCGGATGCATTAGGTTGTCCGGGGAGTTTAACACAAATGCAAGGTGGCATTATTTTGGTAATCTGGTATGGTCCACACCACCTACGCTCCAATTTGCGCGATAGTCCTGGTGTAGTGTAGTACCGATAGACCCATACATGGTCATTAACACGGTAGTCTGGGACCTTAATCTTACGATTGTAATAGCGTTTTCGGTATTCCCTAGCAGATTGCATGGACCGATAGGCTCGATCCCTAATGGTGGCTAACCATCGTTGCACGTTAGCGCGATATGCTTCTGCTCCGGGATAGCGTCCCCAATCAGTTTGTGTTTCAATTCCACCCAGTACTCGGGGTTGGAATCCGTGCATGAGCATGAATGGCGGATAGTGCGTGGAAGCGTGTACTGCTGAATTGTAGGACATGATGCAATATGACAAGACTTCGTCCCATGTAGTATGGTCTTTTTCAGGCAAGGCTACTCTTAGGAGGAACAGTAGTGTACGGTTAAAACGTTCGATTTCTCCATTTGCCTTCGGGTTGTAACTGAGCGTTTCGCGTTTAAATGTATGTAGTCTAGCGCACAAGGCTTCCATTACTTCGGAGACGAAACATCCGCCTCGGTCTGAGACTTGTTCTTCGGGTGCGCCATAACGACACACCACGCCCTCAACGAAAACCTTAGCTACGCTCTTAGCGGTTTGGTCCGGTAACGCACGGCGATCACTAATTTCGTGAACTGATCGATGAAGGCGATTACGTACCTATTTCCGTTGCGGGATAGCACCCGTGTGTCCAATATGTCAACAAACATGCGGTGCATTGGTGCACTGGCCAATGGGTTCTCTCCGAGCGCGGCTCGAACATTTTGTGGTAAGTTCCTTGAGCGTTGGCAGAGTACACACCGTTTAACATATTCGTCTACATCCTTACCCATGGTTTCCCAATAGTAGAATTGCTTGAGTTTGCTCAGCAGACGATCTCTACCTGGATGTCCGCCGAATAATGTGTCGTGTTCGTGCTTGAGTATTTGTCGTATGAGTAATCTGGGTACGCATAGTTTTGGTCTATGGTCGTTTGGCATGATGGGATGCAAGTATAAAATGGCAGTGTCAGGGCAAAGTCTGTAATGGTGGGCTTCCAGTTTGAGGGCGGTCGCTGCCTTTTCATCGGCGGGCGGCTGTCGTGTATGTCAATACCACCAAATAGGACCAAATTGTTTATCTCGGCGTTGAATATATGGTAAATAGTTAAGAAGGTTCCTCCCTTCGTATTGTTGGAAGTGTGGTAGGTAGATGTGTTCTCCAGTGTCATAAACCTGTTCAGGGCGTTGTAATTGTATTCGTGGCCCGCATGCGTAAGCAACCCTAAGTAGAGTGTCAAATTGCTGTACTTCCGGTAATCCTCCATATCTCTGCCTAGCAGTTGTCGGTAGCGTCTGTGGTCTAGCGGGTTCAGGTATACCAGCCGTGGCGCGAGTGGAGCTTTCACTCGCCGCACCAGGGACAGGCGGTGTCGGAGCTGTCGGGGGTTCCTGAGGTTGCGGGGGTCTTGCGGGTGGTTCGGGTGCCGAAGAGGGTCCGTGGGTCGGTTCACCAGTGGATTCTGGCGGTCCTGGGGCAGTCTTCCGTCTCCCGGGGATCTCAGCTCCTTCGCGCCAGGGGTCGTCTGTGTCTCCGCAGAAGATGAACCGTGTTGGATCCGGTAGGGGATCATAACCAGGTCCTCCAAACATACGATAGAAACGTTCTCTAACGTACTCGGGTGGTAGGGTGACGGGAGCGTCCGGGGGAAGTCCCATGAGTTGTCGAGTAAGTTGTTTCCAAACTTCTTCGGTGGGAAATCGACGGGGCGGCTTAGCCGGAGCTTTTTCTTTACCACGATCCTGTCCTTTAACAGCTACAGCAACCATTCGAGGATGTTCCTGTTCGTCCTGTTCAGCTTCGTCCGAAGAGTAGGAAAATTCCACGTCATGTCGAGGGTCGCGTGAAAGTCCGTCTGCGTTGGCATTAGCCTTACCTGGTCGATATTCAATGTTGAAACCACCGAATTCCATCAGTAATTCGTTACGCCACTGGGCTAGGCGCGAATTTCGCGGCGGTCTCTCGAATAGTGCCTTAAGTGGCTTATGATCAGTCTCAACATGAAATTCGTGTCCAAGTAGATAGTGTCGGAAGTGTAAGGCAGCCCATCGAATTGCAAGAGCCTCAGTCTCTATGGCGGGGTATCGGCGTTGATAGTCCACAAGTGATTTACTCGCGTAGGCGATAGGCAATGTCCCCTTGTCGGTCTTTTGCGAAAGCACGGCTCCGAGGGCATATCCAGAAGCGTCCGTTTGAAGTATGAAAGGTTTAGAAAAGTCCGGGTATATGAGTAATGGTTCTTGTACCAATGCCTTACGTAGTTTTCCGAATGCTTCCTCGCATTGCGGTGTCCATTTGAATTCGCTATCCTTCCGTCGAAGTGCGTTGAGCGGTTCGCAAATTTCAGAGTAATGTGGTATAAATTTGTGATAGTATCCTACAAGTCCTAAGAAACTTTGTAACTGTTTGAGAGTTTCTGGTCGTTTATAATTGTCTATTGCCGGGGTTTTCTCGGGATCGGGTTTAACCCCTTCTGAGCTGATGATGTGTCCAAGGTATTTTAATTGTTTCTGTCCAAATTGGCATTTTGAAAGTTTCAATTTAAGATTGGCCTTACGGAACCTATCGAATACCGTTATTAAGTCCGCCAGGTGTTGTTCAAATGTGGGTGAAAAGACTAGTATGTCGTCTATGTAGATGAGGTATCGTTCCCATTCTAAACCTTTTAATATGATTGACATGCACCTTTGGAAGGCGCCTGGTGAAGAATTCAGTCAGAAGGGCAGAACGTTATATTCATACTGTCCGTGGACAGTGACGAAGGAGGTTTTCTCCTTGGTCTCAGGGTCCAGTTCTAATTGCCAGAAACCTTTGTTAAGATCTAAACTGGACATGAATTTGGTGTTTCTGAGACATCCCAACATGTCATCTATGCGGGGCAACGGGTATAAATCACGTTCTGCAACTACGTTGAGCTTACGGAAGTCGACACACAGACGTAAGGTGCCGTCACTTTTGGTGACTAAACTATGGGGGAGCCCCAGGGTGAATCCGATGGTGTTATTAGACCTGCCTCTACCATGTTATTTAGTTCTTCACGCAAGGGCTCTCGCAACGAATGTGCTAAACGGTAGGGTACCTGTTTAATAGGCCTTGCGTCTCCGGTGACTATCCTGAGTTGGTGTACCCCGCATCTTCCTAGATCGAATGGGTGTACACTAAATATGTCTGCGTTCTCAGAGATAGTTGTTTTCAATTGTTTAAGCTCAAAGGGGTTAAGTGTTGTTTGTCCGAAATCGATTTTACTCAAAACTTGGATGGATCGTTCGGTGTCAATGGTCTTTTTCTGTTCACTTATGATTTGTACAACATTGTCTCGTGTAACACCAATATTGTTGCATTGCTTAGTTTGTTTCGGAGGGTCAAGCTGTAGGAGACGCTTGTTGCTGTCATATAAGAACTCGATCTCATTATCGTCAAGCATCTCAATATGTCCGATTGTTTGTCCAGCGTGTATAGCGACGGGAAAGTTCCCAAAGTTCATTAGTGCTATTGGTATCATGCGTTGGCCAGTAAGTACCAGGGAGTGAGCGATAGCAACGTCCCTAATAAAGGGGTCAGGCACAAATAAGGCTTGACCTGTTGGTGGTTGAGTGATTTCCGGGATGGCGTTGAGAAATAACTCGGTGTTTGGTGGTACTTGAGTATATTTTCTGGTTACTACGTTGATGACTGGTGGTCGGTAGTCCCCTTGGTCGGCGAAAGGTGCCGAGCAATTCTCAGTCCCGTTAGACAGGTCCAGACAGCGGTCTTTGAAGTTTATGGCGACGTATGGTAGTAATGCCATAAAGCCGGTGCCCAGAATACATTCGTACGGTGTGTCTGTTGTTACCTGAAAGTCACACGGCGTACTTAGCGATCCTATGGTGATCGGTGCTTTTACTACTCCGCTGATTGTCAACTCTTGTTGAGTAGCGGATACTATCCTGGTCGTGTTCGTGTCGCGAGGGACCAGTCCCAAACGGGCAGCTAGGGCTTGGGACATGATTGAAACATCGGCCCCAGTGTCTACGAGGGTCATAACTGGGGTGCCAAGTATCGTTGCATTAATGAGCAGTGGAGTATTACCTGCGTTTATGGTGTTTAGTTGTCTAGTGAACATACCTTGACGAGGTACACGGCGTGAGTCACGAGAGGGAGCGACAAATAGTTCGTCGTCCTCGATAACGACAAGTTCTTCCTCGGAGGAGTTACGTGATGTTAGTAGTCTGTTCGAACGACGTGGGGGACGGCTGGATGCAACGGACACGCGCGGCGCCCCCGAGGGCCCAACCGTGACCTCCGTCGGCGAGGTTCTGTCTGTATGAGGGAAGTCATCTTCCGCAGGTGGGGCACTCGGTAATCGGTGTTTTGCTCTGATCCATCGAATGGCTTTCTTAGGCTTACTATCGGTCCTAATTAGTCGTCCTCGACATGGGAACCATCGGGGAATATAATATCCGTACTTAGGTGGGATCTTGCATTTAGTCATGAAATAAATCAGACTGATCAATCCTACAACGACGGTGATGAGGAAGTAGGGCAAGAATCCCGTGTATTCCACAGCGGGAAGATTAACCACGCTGCGTACTTGATCCTTAGCTATCTGCGCAACCCGCAAATTGATAGCCTTGGCGTTGTCGAGTGAGTCCCACGTCAAAGGTCTTAGTTTGATACCGGATAGCCGGTCAATAGTGATATTTGGTCCGAATTTTATCGTGATCTTCTCGGGCTTCAGCATGCTAGTAAGCACAATCGACCCTATAACTAACTGAGTATAGTTTCCGTGTGGAAACCACAAAACTCCATTTGGCGGTACCTTTATTGACTTACCCAACGTAACGTGAGCTAGCTGTCTCCGATTTGTCAAAATGACCTCAGGTTCATTAGTCCGAATTAATACTCCCTGTATAGTCGTGTGTACAGACGTGTCGTTGGCAAGTGGCCCTATCAGGGAACGGTTGCTGCATGTGTGTTTAATGGTCTCGGGCATATGTTCGCCTGAAATAATCCATTCCAAGCAGTTGGTGCTATGATCAGTTATCAGCGCGTGTGGTTCACAAAAGGCGATTCCCGGTCTTTGCTTGCATGCTCCTAAATTGAGTGATTCGAAACGAATGTGCCCTAAGCGGGCAGCGTATTGAGGTAACGGCAGTCTCATCTGCGTTAGCGTAGCCGGTGCGTTCCAGCCAGTATTGTAGATCCGGAAATAAGGCCGAACATCATTGCGCATCGGCAATGGTAATTGTAGAATAAATCCAAAGCGGAATGCGGTTAAGTCCACGCTAACAGGCATGACGCGACCAAACTGATAGGCGAGGCTAGGCTCGCGCATGAGGATAGTCTTGGAAATGCGTGGATCCATGGAAAATAACCGTCGTAACGTGACGACATCGATAACGGCCGGAGATAATTCACCGTTCAGCATAGATTCCATTATAGCTTGTACCGACGAGCGCATGTTGGCTCGAAGGATGTGGTCTATTAGCTGGTGGTGCACATGTGCGATCTCTTTTTGATCGGCACACCTAACCTGTTCCATCATGGAGACTACCTCTTGCATGCTGTGGTGTAGATACGCGTAGATATCCTCGTTTGCTCGGGTTAGTTGCCTTATGGCTTTAGTGTTTCGAAAAGAGACATCGTTGGTCTCGCGCATGAATTTCTCGAGGACAGTTACCTGCTGACGAACATTGTTAATGTGCACTCCATTGGAAAAAGCCATTCCCAGGCCTAGGAAACCTGAGACGGCTCCTGCAGAGGCGGCAATCAAGCTGGCAAAGCGCCTTTCTCTTTTGTTCGTAAGGTCACATAGCTGCTCGTTTGCGACGCAAAAAGAGTGCACAAGTAATGAATAATAGTTAGTGTCCAGTACGCCATGATAGGCGTCATCGAGTTCACGTTCCAAAGCGCTTAGGGTTTCGTGCAACTGTGGGTATTCGGTACAATTGACATTCCGACAGCAGTCAGCGCGGCATGATCCGTTCGCTTCATACGGTGGGCAAAATTTACTCACATAGGGATCGGACTTGCGTTCCCAATCGCGAAGTGATAACTGCAATACCACTGGCAAATGCGTCGTCTGGTCGGAGGTGACCACCAAGCCCTGGGGCTCGATGACCACTCCCACTTGGCTACTGACAAAAGCATCTAAACGCGAGATTGAGTCACTAAATGGTGAAAGCGTTGCGCGTGTAGAGCTAAGCGCTGAGAGCCACAGCAACAATAGAATTGTACATACCCTCCACATACCTGAAGGGTGTCCGAGGCCATTACTAAGGCTCGGTGAAGAGGATCGTACCCCATTCCGATTGGGTTCCCTTTTTGTCTCGTTATTCGCGATTTGTTCCGAAATGTCGCTTTTAGTTTCCTCGTCGATCATCTCCGTGTCACTCGACTCAGTTGTGCTTTCTTGCTGGGCGGAGTCGCTAGTGGAGTTCTCCTCCGATTCTCCGTCGGATGAGTCGAGGTAAGCGGCCAGCGCGGTGGTTAATTGTTCGTCCAAATTCGGGACGGAACAGTTGGTTTCATCGTCCGGAAACAAACATAGTTCCGAGATTAAGCGGTCCCTGCCCAACTGTAGTCCGGCAGACGTGTCTCCCTCTGTCTCAAGCAGTGCAGCAATGTCGGGGCGACGTAAAAGTCTCAAGCGTGCGCTTAGCAGTACTAGTCGAGCAAGTCGGTGGGTTTCGTCGTCAAATTCCATATTGCTCATTGCTTGGTCGACAAAGGAGTTGATCGGAACGCCGCGTGTGTTTTGGTTCCGATAAATGAATTCAATCAAATAAGGCGCCTCGCACAAAAGGTCATGCAACTCGAGGTTTGCCTCGCGAAAACTTTTCTGCATCATGGCCGACTGAATTCCGACATAGAAAGGCCAATGAGGTGCAACGTATCCATCCAGGAGGATGGACGCGCACGCAGTACTCAACGTACCATCGTAAGTCCACCTTCCTCGTTGACCGAAAAAGTAGCAGCGTAAGCCTATGTCCCGCGAGTCTCTTGTGTGGCGTTCCTGGCACTGTCGACATACCGGATCCCTACTCAATTCTACCTCGAATTCTCTCTCAATAACCTGCTGAAGCGTGTGGCCATTCACGCATGGGCCCACCAGTTCTATGAAAGATTCCAACGAAGCAAGTGTTACAGGACCAAGATACATTCCCGTCATGCAGTGCCCAATTGGAGAAGCCATGCCTAATATACTGCTTAGCATAGCGGCATCTCGTTGTAAGGCGGGTCGTGTGCTAACCTCAAATCGAAGCTCAAAAAGTCGGCTTAAATTGTTCAGCTGTTCCATTACAATTATTACTCTCCGATAAAAGAGAGCCTGCGGTTGCAATGCCAACGGTTGTCCGAAGTCAGCATTAATCTCACTCGCCTTAAAGTTAATTGGTATTACTCCCTCAGCCGACTCGTTATACGCATCCTCGGTCAATCCGATACGAGGGAATTGGTAAGTTGCGGTCTCGGTATGGTCCGTAGACATAGTGAACAATGTGTCAGTCCCGAGAATTCGGTTACGTTCCTCGTCTGTCATCGCTCTAACTCGTCCAAGTTCGATCGGCATATTATCGGGAAGACAAAGTCCAGACATGTCCAGTAGTTGTTCGTCAAGTCGGTGTACCCGTCCATCGTTAGCTTCTCGTATAAAATTAAGCAAATTCTCCTGTCCCATGCACACGTCCGAGTCCTCACTAATCACGCTCACGGATTCCTCCGAATTACCCGGGGACATACATGGTCTCCCTTCGACGGATTCCTCAGTGGTCGTACCTGTCTCCTTTGGGTTGCCCGAATTACCCGAGGGCATACTTGGCGCCTCTTCGACGGGTCCCAATATATCGCTGGAAATGTCGGCCAATGTATCAGTGGAGCTACCTAAATTACCCAGGCGCATACAAGGCGTCCCTTCGATAGGGTCTCCACGAGCACTCTCAACAAGTGGATCCGAACTCATCTCTTGCATACTCCCCGTAGCGATACTGCCACTATCGCTACTCTCACTCAGATCGCTTTCTCCGACAGCACCGTCTCCTTCCTCGGAGCGTATAGACAAGTGACTGGCGCGCAGGCTTAAATCAATGCCATCATCCGATGGGGCACGCGGGAGTTCGTTGTTGTTTTCGCGACGCACTTCCCACACCCCTTCACTATGCCACTCTCGTGCGTCAGGGCTGGGTTCGCGTCGGTACCAGTCAGCATTCGGATCCACCCAATTGGCCCAAAATTCTTCGTCCTCCAGCATACGTTCCTCATCCATCTCGTCATCACTGCCTTCATCAGGCCTACCATTAGACTCATCGGGCGCGACGATCACGCCGTATCCAAGCTCATTTTCTGGATCTTTTCTGTCGTTAACACATTCCTGTGGGGTACCCCGATTGAGATTACATATTTTCGCTTCGCTAACGTAGTTCCACACTCAGCGCTGT